>VBVQ01004799.1:0-13685 GCA_011636635.1 Tetramorium simillimum | reverse complement strand
AGATAGACATTATATAATTTTTTATATTTAAAAAAGTTATGAACACTCTCTCTCTCTCTCTCTCTCTCCTCTCACTCACTCACTCATTTACTCATTGTTCCTCATTGATTTGACATTTATTACATTTTGTTTTAAAGTTAAATCATATTATTACGTACTTTTCACTCAAAAAGTGTAATTGTATAATTATAATTGTAAATGCAATTGTACAGGAAAAATGTAATATAATTTCAGACATTTCGTTTAAAGAGTTAAAATATTAATATTTTCGTGCGCGACAAATCCGACGGTACTCGGAGGTATCGTGCGGTTTATTCAGATTATTCAATCTACTCTAGGGCAGAGAAAAGGATCGGGAATTGTTACTGCAGGTACCTTTGTCTGGCGCTTCTTCTCTTTATCCTTGATTTGCATTCTGCAACTGCTTATTTACATTCTGCGTTAAGATATTCTGCAACTTCGTATTTGAAATTAAAGTGGAACACCGACGGACTGCTTGCTTTGCGCTAATTAAATGTTAACAAAACACGAACATATCTTAAACGCTCGAAAGCTTTTTTTTTCGTAAATCAAGCGAAATATTCTCGAGTTTAAGCTTAATATTTTGTTACATTATTCACATTACATTTGTTTCTTTAACATCAAGTTTTCAAGTTTATTTTAGCACAAACGTATTCTATCTCACTTTTTAAGTCAATAAAAAGTTATTTTCTGAAAAATTTTAGCTACCTACATTCAGTACTTAAGGTCTCTGATACATCTCACTGCTGCCATCACTGGTTTACGACGTCAAAAACATAACGTGATTTATTTTCTTGCAGTATGTACGTCGAAATAAATAACTTTTTTTTCTCGCATGCCATGCTCGTATTCGGCTTGTGCGCTCTCTCTTTTCGGTCCGTGTGAATATTAATAGATAGCTATAAATCTTAATCATCTGTCATGAAGTCCGTTTTCGTACAGAAATGTAGAACATATGTAGATTAAATTATACGGCCATTTATTACCGAAAGAGACTCATAGACGGAGACTTCTCCGGTACATTTTACCAATCTGTTCGATCGAACACGAATAGGTAGCTGCGGCGTGAAAAAAAAAGACAGGATAATTTATTTCAACGTGTGGTTTATGTGAGAAAAAGATTCGTGTAATTTCCCGATTCTAACGTTCAATAATGTAGCAAAGAGGTTCGAGAATATTTCGTATGTACATTTAAAAAATTTATATTTTCACATATTCGTTTCGACATTTCTCATTTGCTGAAACAACGTACACAACATAAATTCTTAAAAAAAAAAAAGAATTACACACAATGCGGCATATAGCGATACGACAGATACGTTCTTCAAGATTCATGAAGAGCCGTGACACCAAAGTACACCTTTTCGGAAAAGAATTCTTCCCGGATTTCTTCGCCGCGAAAAGAAGCGGGAAGTAGCTCATCGCATGAGCGTTTCCGTTTCGTCTTATGGCGAATAAATTCTGCCGTCGATACCACCACGGCGGATATCCGGTATATCGCATCGGCTCACCCGGTACACACTTGGCAGGCTTATGGGCTTTTCAATTTCGCTCCTCGCCGAGTGCGTTCCATACGGCGGCGCGCGATAGCTATTGCGAGAGAGAGAGAGAGAGCTCTACGTGCATGCCCGTTGAAATTTTTCCGAGACGGCATTTCGGGAAGGGAGGGAGGGAGGGGGGGCCATTATGGGTTTCCCATTTCTTGAATGATATCCCGGACGAAAGCGCAATGGCGCGAGAGGGCGGCTAACGCTATCCGCGAGAGATGGAAAAATAATTGGCCGAATGCATACGCCAGTCCGGGCGCATTTCGAGAATATATCACGGACCGTGGAGACCGGGAGAACCATACCGTTACGCTCCCGTGCAGTACGGCGGCGCAGTTTATTTCGCCTTTAGTTTATTTGCGGTTGGCTCTGCCATACATAAAAGTACCCCGGCTTTGCCCGAGAAGCGGGATTTTGAATTGTTAGTATTATTGTCAAATCGTTGCTTCAACTCTGCAATTAATTACGAGAAGTAGCTGAGCTCATCGGCAGTTTACGATATTTTATTCCGTGACATAAAAAACGGTCTATCAACCCTATTCACGTACGATGTAAAATATACTCCGGCCTCAGAAATATACTAAATCTATTAAATTTAAAGTGAAACTTTCTCATCGATCAAATGCTGTAGAAATTGTTTCACGATTGGAAAAGAAATTATTTTTCGTAATTTATCTTTATTTAAAAAATGTATAGAAACGTTAGGAAAAATTAAAGGTTGGTTATATAGAATATAATCAACTTTTATTTAATTATAAATCGTCAAAGAGAACAATGAAAATTGCGATATAATATTGGCGTGTAAAATACATCTTAGGCGAGTAATTACGTTTAAAAAAGCCACGCGAATAATGTAAGATTAAAAAAGATTGAAATTGTTAGCGCTCAGGGTTTTTCGCTGAGATGAACGAAAACGTTCGCGCGAGAAAGGCTTTCGAGCAAACTTGCCGCGACGTAAATTTCAGGATCCGAAACAATATCACGTTGTATTACCGTTTATTGAGTCTTGACCGGAAGGCACTCAAGGAGTTCAGTAGCCACAATGGCTCAATGCTAAATTGAGAAAGTTCCGGAAAGTTTAATATCTCATATACTCCGCAGGGCTAGTCAACAATAATTCTCGTTACGTCTACAGGATGCACCAAAATTCGCGCATTTCCTTTAAATTATAAATATATCTCGCAATCCCAGGTTTTTCCTGGCAAGAGGATTCGATTAATCGCGATTTTCTAACGTTAAACATGAATTATCGTTGTATTTAAGGCTCTATTAAGACTCGCCGTTAAAACTCGCTTGAAATTAGAATTAATTAAAATTAATTTAAATTTATAAAAAGATAACGCTGCATCATCTATCTCAAATTTAACTAGTTTATTAGTTTTTGTTAACCAACAGCAAAAATCGGAAGTCCTATAATATTTTTACTAAAGAATAATAAACTTCGAATTTATCAAAGGCAAAATTTGTAACGGTAGAAGTCGCGCAACAACCTCTGGTACACTCTGTATATAATGTATAACTAAAATACTACGACGCAACGATGTATCCCGAGAAAGGGTACAGGGGCAAAGTTTCTTAATAAACGTTGACGTCGACATCGCGTGGCAATTCCTTAAGTCGATACAGAAACCCGCTTTTATGAACTGACTAACGGATTAGAAACGGACCTCAGTTTTCATTAAGCTCCGTAGAAATATTAATCTCGTTAAAAATAGATTCTAGTTGTGTTAAAGAATTTCGAATTTTAAATTTTATTGACATTTCTAATACTGAAAGAAGAGGTGTTTTTCTTAGACATTTTTCTTGGAAGCCTGAAAATAGAATTATTAAAATATTATATTATATTTCCGATATAAATCAGTACATTTTTTAATAAAAAGAAGATTATTAATATAAAATATATATCATTACTATAATAAACACATCTACAAGTTCTAAGAACAAGATTAATGAAATTCTTTTCTTTTTATACGTATAGAAAGGCGAATAATCGAATGAGTCATCATCGTGGTATCAACTTGTTAGTGCACTGTCATTACTGTCTTAACGTCATATTTATCTTTTTGAGTGGACATTTCCGGACACGTGCTTGTATAGCATTTTTCCTTATACCTTTTTTAAATGAAATACGTGCTTAAAATATTCCACATACTGTAGAATTATATTCATACCTACGTGTATACGTATATGTGAATATATACAGATATAATAAAATAAATATTTTTTATATATGTACTACTGTACATAAGCGATATAAAAATTAATATTGTTATAAATAGCTTATTGGCATTCACTGTAGAAATATTAACGGAAAAAAAAATATTTGCCCCCAGAGAGATTTGAACTCTCGACCCCTGGTTTACAAGACCAGTGCTCTAACCCCTGAGCTATGGAGGCTTTCGATTGACATCTCTTCCAGTGCACTAAAAAGGAATGATACGCAAGTCATATTTAATACATTAAATAAAAATGTTATTTTAATTGCAATAAACTAATTCTTTTTTATTCCACAGAATAAAATCGTCAATTTAAAAGAAATATAAAAGATTCTTATGCAGAAAAACAGAAAAATTTTAAACATTTAAAAAAGAATTTATTAAATATATTTATTAAATATTAATTAAATATCTATATGAGTATTTTCATAACATTATTAAATTAGAATTTTCGAAATTTTTGTTAAAAACAAAATACGTGCAAAATATTCTACTAAAATAAAATTGATAATTCTTTTTCAAGTTGTATGTGTTGGAAAATATAAGCTTGTTTCAAAAGGATTTCAAAAATTCAGACAAAAGAGAATTCAAGTAAAACGTCAGATTTCCTAGATTGCAACAAATAAAATTGTTCATTTCGAAAAATCATGACGTACGCCGTATGGTTTCTACTTTATAGCACAGTAGCGCTATTCTAGTTTTTCTAAGTCAAGAGAATCCGCTAATACATTTCTCATACCTTTGAACCTCTTCTTTCGGTGCCGCGACTAAATATTAAATATTTATTTTAATATTGCATATTTATAAGGAAATGCTCGCATATGCCACTATAAATTTTCGTGTTGACACTTCGCATTTTATTTCAGCATATGCTGAAAACTCGGAATTTCGATGGAATCTCAAATCCGCTGAAATGTCACATTTCGCTAAAACCATGCATTTACTCACACTATCTCTGAATTTTTCAATTCATTAAATCTTTCAGTCTTTGTTTTATCGTAATTATATCTGAATAATGATAGTGTAATAAATTTAAAGCTTCAAGAACTCAGAGTAAAGTAATATTTAAATATCGCAGTAAATATAACCAAAATAAATGTATTAAATTTAAAAGCATTAGCTACGCTATTGTAGTAAAAAAAAGAATTTCATTTTGCCTCAACGCTGATGATGACAAACAAGGCGTGATGTAAAAGGCTCGTGAAAAGCGCCTTCCATCACTCGTTTTCCGCCAAATAAGCTACGAAATGCGGCGGAGGAAGTCGATGAAGGACAGCCCGTCGTAATGCAGCCGGTCTGTATGTGCGCAGCCACTGTACCTTTTGCATACCTTGGAGAGTGCATCCTTGAGTGCGTTCGCCGGGCGACAAAGTCCGCCTGGCGCTCTTGTCGTAAAATCACTATGTCGCCTGTTTTACGCTACCGACTTCGCGATGTCTGTGTAAACTTCAACGGTAAATGAGGCTAAAGTGAAAAAAAATTTTTATACCGGCGTCGTCCGGATAAAATTCAACTCGTGCGAAAAAGCGTCTTTATTGTTACTATTATTGAACGCTTTATCGCGCATTAAACATGATTTCCACAAACTTAACTTTATTGCGAAACGTTGTAAAAATCGACATACACGGTATAGATCGCTTTGCAGTTCTCTTAGCGAGATCGCGGAAGAGAATCTTTAAAGAAAGAAAAAAAAAGGGAAAAGAAACTGCGCGCAGTTTCGCAACGTAATTTTTTACGACGCTGTAACTTTTTACACGCTGGAACGATCGTCCGGGGGATCCTCTCTGCAAAAATGCGAAATGGAAAATTATTCGATAATAACGGCTAAGTTGGCCGGTTCGAAATTAAAAACTTTAGCCGCCGGAAATTAAGGTGAGAAACTAACGAACTACGTTCAAGGACTGATTAAGTTCCGACAGGGCTAATTAGGCGCGGCCCGCGCTGTTCGCCGACTCGCGAAAATCGTGCTGATTTGATTAACGGTATATACAACGCGCCGTTAAAGCGGGAGGGAGCGTAAAAAAGCGCGATCATTTTGAGTTTATGCATCCACGTTCCGCGAGGAAAATAAATAGCGGCGAAACGAATGCTCTTAGCCGAAGGTGGAAGCGGAAGCATTTGTTTGTTTCGCGTTATAAAGCACGTCGTACGTTTCCGTTTGAGTAATCCTCCGTTTTTTACTGCGGAGCAATTGCTTCGCCTCTTCACGCTCGAGTCCGCAGACTCGTCTTTTGTCGTCGCTGTCACCGTGTCTCTCTCGGCTAATATAATCTGGTTATCGTTAACATATTTATCGCAGCAATTGATCTTCAAAGCTCGCAATATACAATTACGAGATCGCGACGCGCGTGTATTTGCGAGATAAGTAGAAAGAAAGATGCATATTCAAAGTACACCAGGAAATCAAACTAATCAATTTAATATCAAGGTATTTACTTTCACGTGCGTCGAATATGCCATATGTACGTTATTCATCTGCAACGTTATTACGACTTTCTACTGACGGAAACAGATAATCCGAGATATAAGCGAATGCTCTGATATTAAGCTTTATTTATTAGCATTTTATAATTTTTTACTATTTATTAGATAAATACATAAAGAAAATATGAATATTTTCAATATTTTTTGTTTTTGTTAACTGCGATCAATACTGCTAATTTGATTTTTTTGTTTGTAAGAATAATTTAGGATTAATAGAAAGAGAGAATGAAGAATCAATTTTTATAATCCAATTTTTTCCCATTTCTTCCTGAATGAAAATTCAAGTGCATTCCCTTGCATTCTCCTACAATGCCTGCCATCAAAATCCAGAAAGCCCTCGCCAAATACGATCGCCCGAACGATTGTCTCGTACAACACAATCGTGACGGTCCATTCCGTCCTGATAGCCTGCGCGCCTATCGCCCATTATCGCCGATATTACTTGTCGTTTCTCGCGTGATGAACATTTAATTATAAACATCCACATAATCGATGCTTATAATCGCGCGAGACGAACTATCCGCGACGACTGTAAAGGCGCAATTTTTTTACTTGTAGGGAAATTAGCATCGCGTAACGGGCGCAATCAAGGACGTGGCATTACACAAAATGCAAATACGATTTTGTTGTCGATATGTTACTCGCCACCGAGCGCGACGTGCGAGGCCGACGAAAGAAAAATCTATCAGGATGTAACAGGGTATGATAAATAACTTTGATAATGAACGGACGGAGGTCGCGTCCTCGCGCGCGCGTTATGAAACGCATGTTCGTGCGAAGGGGATTACGTGTCTCTCGAAAATCATTCGGTTCATTGGAGCGGATTTGAATCAGTGCCTTAAATCGCGTATCATCAACAAATTCAGTGCAATCAGTGGCACGCATAAATATGTTAAAGATGCCGTTATATAATGCGTGGAAATGATAAGATACCTCATTTTATTACGACACGTTTTAACAACAGATCTTTTTGCATAAATATATCCCGAGCAGTTAAGACGTCAAGACTTGACGAGTTTTTTTTAAATCGGAGACAACTGAAAATAAAAATCCCTCTCGCGGAATTAAGAGCTTCAGGTACGAAAAGTAGTTATAAATAACAAAAAGTGATTTCTTTTCGAAAATTCCCGAGATGAGTGAATAAAGTTGATTGTTTAACCAGATTTTAATTTCAGAATCAATTGCAATATGTATTACGTACATTTGCATTTAGACAAAGGCTGTAGAAAAGAGGAGATTACCTTATCTGTCTAAGGAGATATCTATTTCGAACTCGTTAAGGCAGCGTTCGTCATCGCGATTGGTGTGTTGCCCAATTGGGCGGTATCACCCAGTGAGAAATGATTGGTCGAAAATATGTCGAATCGATGTCTATTCAACGTGGGGATTCGATGTCTTTTCAACCATTACTTCTCATTAGGCGGAAACAATAAGAGCACCCTAAAGCACTTACCAGGAGTCGCTTCGATTGGACAACGACGTATCGATCCATGTTTCAGAAGTTTACGTTATCCAGCTCGCGCGCGAGTCGCAGGGTGACCTCCAGGGTGGAGGTGTCGTTGTGCCACTTGGCGGACGACGCATTGGGATCCACCGGATGCGGCGTCGGTAGGTGTAGCCGATATCTGGCGGAATCGCGGACTGGTTTTACGCGTCGGGCAGATTTACGGCCTCGTAAAATTGTCAAAGAAGAACGAGCCCGCGCGCTCGCGCGACCGTCGGAGTCAAAAGCGACTGCGACGGCGGGGGGCGAGCTGTGCACTCACCCTCCGTCACGCGGGGTCACGCCGATAAATTCCCGGTCGTGGCCGCCTTACCTTGGGCTGCGCACGTCGATCGCCTCGGATTCCACGGAGAGCTCCACTTTTTCCCGCGTTTCCTGGGGCAATTTCACCAGCACCGACAGCCACTCGCAGGACGCCGTGCTCGGCGTTTTAAAGCCCATCTAAATAACAATTCGTCCGTCTTCAAGGTCCGCGATTCACACGTAACGCGTGTCGAGCGAAATGAATTCTTTCTCGGCGGTCTCCGCGAAGTCACCGGATTTGAGAGAGAATAATCGGGAGATCCTAAACGCCGGCTTTTCGCGTTATTTCACTTTATTGCGCCACATTTTTTTCCACGGCAATTCCGGTTTTCCGGGAAAATTGCATACATTTTCATTTTCGGTGCGCGATTCAAAAACGTTTGTATATATCTTCATTTAAAAAAAAATTAAATTAGCATCTTATTGTTCCATTTCTTCACTCTATTTCTTTTTTGTTGTTAAATTTACGATACAATAATACGTAAATTTTATTCTCTCTCATCGATCCATTTTATTTAACTTATTCTTATACATCAAATTATTCTCGAACCCCCCAAAAGATATAATACAGATGTAGAATTGAAAAGCGGATGATCGGCCGTTTAGCGTTAAATCTACAGAAGTATAAACTACGTTGTATACGAAACATTATATCCAAATCCCTATTTCGTTCCCTACAGGAAGGAGGGGAAAAGAGAGGCACGACTTACTCCCAGATAAACGTCTTCCGCCGTCACTGCCTGCTTAAACTTCATCTCGTATTCGGGCGCCTTCCTGGGGTCGTAATCCTGCGAGCTCCGGGTGTCGACCGCCTCCGAGGGATGCCAAATATCGTCGCCCGCGCCCCGGAGGGGTGCATGAGGTCCCGAACGATCCGGGATAGGGTCGCTCGGAGCGCCGATATCGCCCGGTCCTTTGGCAAACATTTCAATTGTTAATCTTCCCGCTTGGCTTGCTAATGACGTTAGGCCTTGCGCGCAATAGACGAATTATCAGGAACAGGAATAAATATTGAACGTAAAATTTCGTGTTCACGATGCTGAAACTCGGTCTAGAATCTCAAACCGAATTCTAGCGTCGTGGAGACGAGGTTTTACGTTCAACGTTTATTATTTATTCCTGTTCCTAACATTTTTCTCTATTGTGCGCGGGGCCTTACGTTGTCTCGAGAAAAACGCGCGATAACATCGAGGCGCCGCGCGAGCTGTTTAACGGTGATTTAAAAACGGATGTGTAACGATGATTTATAATTAACGCACGTCGCGATTGTGAATTGAAAATTACACGAGTGCCATTAGAATTAATGATTGACAGCGCGAACGTAACTTGCCGCGCGGCGTGGGTTGCTTCATCGGCTGCTGCGTCGGATCATTTATAAAGCGTTACGTCGATAATATTACCGGTTTGCCGAGAGAAAATCGAAATGTGCGTGTAAAACTCGCAGTACGTTATACTCAGCTCTCAATTAGCCAGTTACTACGATCCATCGAAGAGAGAAAGAGAGAGAGAGAGAGAGAGGGGGGGGGGAGGAAAAGGATGCAAATCCTTCATGAAATGTCTACTTAAGAAGCATGATAAAAAATTCTCTCTATTTATCGTTGTTTCGTTTTAACTCTTCCGCCGCGGATGAAAAATACAAAATAAATAAACCGGTTTGCGAACGCATGTACAAAAATACGCGAATAAAGTAATAA
This sequence comes from Tetramorium simillimum, assembly GCA_011636635.1. Taxonomy (NCBI): domain Eukaryota; kingdom Metazoa; phylum Arthropoda; class Insecta; order Hymenoptera; family Formicidae; genus Tetramorium; species Tetramorium simillimum. The sequence goes on along the minus strand of VBVQ01004799.1, from coordinate 3,916 downwards.
AAATTACGCGCGGGCGCGCTGTTGTGTTTGCCAATTAATTTGCGTTCTTCGCTTGGCCAAATAATATGGCCCGAACAATACATCGAATTAAACGTAACGATACAACGAGATTTCAGTGTTCGGGAGCTCGAAATTGCACTGGGGAAATTAGTCGGCGCCGATTGTTTTAACAGCAACAATTTCGCGCCGGGTATATAGTATATATATCTCCATAATTAATCAGTCGCGAGCGTAAACTCACCCAACTTCCTCGCGCCCGCCTGCGGTAGATCGTCCGCGGAGTCGTCGGAGTCGTCCTTCGGCGGGCAGATTAAATTTTGAAGCGCCTCTAAATCCCCCGGACTGAAACAGCCGTCCATAACGCGGAGTATTACGCGAAAGAGATAGTCCCCTATCTCCGCGCTACAACGCCGCGGCGCCCGCAACAACAAATTGACGGTCGCCATGACGACGGCGGCACGCGGTTACCAAATACCAGGCCGCGATTCCGCGATAAGGGGTAAGGCGGCCCGGAGATTGACTCGGTCCCGGCGTCCCGGCGAGAATGCTGCATTGACGACTTTTCAGATTTAATTTCATGTTTTTTTTATCACGTATATGCAAGACGACGATAACAGTGTCATTGTCGAGTATAATGCGCGCGAAAACCGCAGTGATGCGCAATGAAGATACAAAAGCAACAACGCCTACCTGATATTTAAAAAATACGGCACTCGTAACGTAAAGTCGATAGAGCATAAGCAGAACACGATAAGTAGAACGCGAGATAGTTATGAAAGATCAAAGGCAATATATTCATATTCCGATCTCATATTTAAGATCGTTTCTCAAGTCTCGGTAGTCTATCTAGCTAATAAAACGACCGTGTACTATTTTAAAATTATAACTTGAGATGATCATAAATATAAGATCGGCTTATGAATACTTGAAGTTGATTTCGATCGCAAATTTGGATTTTAAATAATAAATATTGATATTATTTCGTTAATATGGATGTGAAATTATTAATATTTTCAACACGTTGCTGAGAAGAGTATAAAATAGACTTTCCAGCTATCGCGATTAAATTTCTAGTTATTTCAATATTAGGTAGCTTGAATAGTTGATGGACTAAATTATTTGATTCTCACATCTTTTTTTAGAATCTACTAGATTTCCAATTTATGCAGTCAGATTTTTCTTTTTACTGTGGTGAAAAGAAAAATTAGATTAGGGATAATGTATTTATAGAAATCTTGCCGTGAGAAATTCTGCCGATTGAATTGCTTCACGTGATGAAATTCACCGAAGTTTGATTGAAATTGCCATCAAAGTCATCAGACTTCTCTCTATTAAATTTTATGATAAGCATCTTATTAAAAAAAAGCGTTTGAAGAGTCTTTAACGAAACATCTGGAAAATATGGAAATGGTATGTATGAAAGAACGTAAAAAGAAATTTTTAATGAATTATACACAAGAAGAATGCTTGTGATCTTCCAATTTGAAATTTGAATTCCTGAGAGACTGAATGCGAAACCACGTGAAAAGGAAATCTGTTTTGCATGTAAGGCATTTTTATTTAGGAACAGAATTCGATCTTACATTCAAGATCGTTTAAAGTATGATCCATTTTATTGGCTAGACAGAATTTCGAGGCCAGACTTAAAACAATCTTATCCACCACAAAAACTTGCAGTATTGCTACATTACAGCAATATTGCAATATTATAGAAACATTATGTAGACATTGTGTAAACTTACAATATTTGAACAATTTTATAGCAATAACTATTTTAAAAATATTAGTGTGTCTTGCAGCAAATATAGAATATTACAACATTGCGACAATTGCAGGATTTAAGAAAACTGATCTTGTATTAAGAATCTGAAATATTAAGGTGCGATACTAAAAGAGCTGCTGAATTGTGAAAGATCAAACTGCTTACTCATGAAATAAAAGGATTTTCATTCTTTGCGACACAATCAAATTGCTTGCTCACGAAATAAAAGGACTTTCATTCTTCTCTTGACACAAGTCAGTTTCTGATATAAATTTCCATGCAATGTTGAAATGTTACTGTAATATTTTGTATTTACAACATCCGGAGCAATCTTGCAGCAACATTTCATAACGTTTATGCAATATCGCAATTTTATGATGAAATATTGCAAATGTCCCTGCAACTTTGCTGCGCCACACGAGATAACTACAAAAAACCAATCTATGAGTACCGATTAGATATTAATTTGTCTTTATAAATCTTGTGTAAAGATTGATCCGGGTCGATGGCTACGGGAATCGGGGTTTATTACGGGACGCACCTCCGTGGAGAAACCTGAGACGTCGCGCGTGTCAGGTGCAGTCTGACCAACGCAACGGTGCCGCCGGCGACGTCCTTTCCTACGGCGGCTTGCCAACATGGTGGACGTGATGAGCGAGAAACTGTCGAAAAAGTAAGTAAAGTGCTCGACGTCGAACGGTATCCTCGTTGTCTGTAGGATATCCGTTCGCTGTGACGCTCTTCGCTCGATCGCCCCGGCCGCTCGCAACGCGCGACCGCTCCTCTCGTTGACGACATAACCTAAAAGGGAGAAGGGTCCAACATGTGGCTCGTCGCCACGCGATTTTACACGTTGCTCGCTGCATTCGCAAACTGCTGATTCGTAAAGACCTCGTAGAGGAATGTAAACGCCGATGAGCACGTCACGTTGGTAAAGTACAATCTTGAGACGGTATTGTCCGGACGATGCTCGGTACGTTAATAACCAGTGCTCGCGTTGCGCGGCCGGTAGCGCGAGCCTTGCTTGCGAGCCGCGGGACGAAGTTGCGTCAGACGTCTCCGCGACGGTTCGCCACGAAGTGCGTAATGAGTCATTCGATGGTAATACTTTTGACCATAATGCTCCCGAAGGTGATGACCTGAGACGATATCCTGATTGCAGCGAGCTGAAAAGGCGCCTCAAAGCTGAGCAGAAGGCCAAAGAGAAGGCCGAGAAGGATGAGGCCAGGACACTCGCGACGGCGGCTCAACCAAAGCCCTCTGAGAAGAAGGAAATCAAGGAAGAGGAGATTAGTCCAAATGTAAATTTCGAAGTCTTACGAAGTAGAAATTTATATCGGGAACTGACTTGCGTCGAGAGAAGATTGAGAGTCCTTTTATTTCGTGAGCAAGCAATTTGATTGTGTCGCAAAGAATGAAAATCCTTTTCTTTTAAGAGTAAGCAATTTGATCTTTCACAATTCAGCAGCTCTTTTGGCGTCGCACTTTAACATTTCAGATTCTTGAAGTCCTAATACAAAATTGGTTTTTTTTTTTAATCTTGAGCTACTTTTGAAAGATTTATTACAGAATTTATTTCTTACAGGAATATTATAAGCTCCGAACGAATTGGGTCAGCCAAGTTAAAGCTGCCAATGAGAATCCTTACCCGCACAAGTTTCACGTGACAATCTCTCTCGAGGAGTTCATTGAAAAATTCAAGGATGCGGTAAAGGATGGCGAAATACTGGAGGACATGGTGCATAGCGTCGCTGGGCGCGTCCACTCCATTCGAGGAGCCGGTGCCAAGCTGATCTTCTACGATCTTCGTGGAGAAGGCGTCAAAGTGCAAGTGATGGCCAATGCAAGAATGTATGAAAGTGAGGAAAAGTATGAAGCGGACACCGCAAAGATTAAGAGAGGCGACATCATAGGCGTTGTCGGCAAACCCGCGAAGAGCAAAAAGGGCGAATTCTCGATCATACCGTCGTCTATTACTCTTCTAACGCCGTGTTTACACATGTTGCCACATCTCTATTTTGGCCTAAAGGACAAGGTGAGAAGTAAATTCGCAGAAAAATACGGTGACTCCTAAACATGTGAAATAAATGTTACAATCGTTATACACGTAATACAATAATTCCAAATAACTCGATACAATATGCAACATTATGT
>VBVQ01004798.1:0-13646 GCA_011636635.1 Tetramorium simillimum | reverse complement strand
ATACAAAATACTGTGTATACTCTTATTTGTACTGGTCTACACATGTATATATTACTGAGAAAAATGTGATATGCTCTTAAAATATGTTCTAATTTTTTAAATATCTATTTTTCAATAAAATATAGATTTTTTTCAAAATTGTTATTGGTTCCTGCAAGAACAAAGTAATATAATAAAATATATTTTTACAACTTTTCTTTTAGATTTGTGTAGATTTTGTAAAGATTTAATTGCATTGACAGCTTCGGTTAGCTAGTTCTTTGATTGATAATTATTTCTTTCGTTTAAAATTTTTGATGCTATGGTTTTAAATTTCAGCTATAATATAAACAGAAAGGAAAATCGATTAATCATGACCAAGGCTAACCGATGCAGTCAGATCTAGATGTATGCTAATTATCTTTCTGCAGCTTATTAAATTCTGCATTGTAGTATACTGAGCCAATTAAAATGCTGCCATTGGCATTCCTTTATTCCTTCTTATTTCTCTTGGATATTATCCCATCAAAATCTTACTCCAGTAATTCGCTGATACATTTTATCCGCAATCTCTATGAGCGTATTACATCATTTTACAGTTTACGGCAGCTGTCGAGTGTGTCTCCACTTTTCGGCGACATGAACGCCATAGTCTGGTCCGCGGCAGTACTTGTTATGTAAATTATTTTCCCAGGTGTTACAATAAGATGAACTTCTTTCCGGACACGGAATACTCTGTCTGGTGCACCACGAACAGTACGCTACGCGGTCCAGATGGCATCGAATTCGTGGTTGCCTGTTGCGATCATTCTGACTACTGCAATCGCGATCTAAGGCCTTCTTTTTCTACTTACGAGTCCAGAGGTCGATCGTATTCTCGCTTTGCGAACCACCTCGGAGGAGGTACAATAAATCGCAGCTAGAACGGCTGCCGCCTTTAAATTCTTCGCCTTCAAGGTTGCTTTAGCTGCAAAGTTCATTTCTCCGTTGAATGAGATATTCGCGAAAACGAACTGGCCGATAAATTCAAAGGATTCAATGGCGAAAATATTCAAGATAACATCTATTTAAACTGGAAAAGAAATAAATTCTTTTAAATAAAAATTGAAAGGAAATTTTAAAAAATTTATAATTTGTGTAAAAATTTTATAGCAATTTGTTTATTAAAGTAATATATATTAAAATTATATTTGAATAATTATGGATTATAGAAATAGTTAAATATGCTCATTGTTAGCTTGATTTTGTAATATAATCATGGCTTACATGCATATTAAAATACAACTCTGTTAGATTATTGCCATTAGCTTAATGACATTCGCAAAATGTAAATATAGTATTTGATATGAACAATTTAATAGATGACTAATAATATAGCTATAATTATATTTCTTTTGTTCCTAAAAAGCTTTTCTGATTTATTAAGTTTAGATTTTGCATTAAAATCTTTTATATAAATTACTTTTGCTTTAATGAAATTTTTTAGTGAAATTTTAATATTAAACATTTATATACATTTATACATTGTTTCTATAATTCCTTTGCAATCAATGATCACTCCTATTGTAATTTAAAAAATTTTTATTGTTTTAATTTTTATATTTATAAAGTTATTAACACTTGCTAAATTTTTAAAATAATAAGTAATTTGTATTGTTTATTTTATAATATAATGTTTATCGAGACAAAGCAATTTACGGTCGAATGCATTTCCTGCCTTGTCCATCCTGAATGGATCAGCCATCCGTGAGGTGATGCGAGCGATAGGTTTTGCCTTTGTAATCATTGAGTTGCAACAAGATAATTTACACAGCATACAGATAACTAACAGCATCTATTATATGTAATTGCGCTTGATAAGCAAAATTAAATAAATACAAATTTATTGGCCCTCGAGCATTGTATCGTTAAGAACATAATTTAAATTTACTCTGAAAAAAAATTGAAATTACATTGACATCACTTATTGCAATATTGAATAATTTTATAATCGCCTAATGAATTGTTCTTGTCTGTTAAATTGTCTATTTTTTTGTCTCATGATGACTTGGTAATTTTTTATTATGTTACACATTAAAAACTTTTAAGTCACGTGCTCGGCGGAACTATAAGTTCTCGGAGAAGAAAAAATTTAAATAAGCCATTGAATTCTAAAATAATGCAATTTGCAAAATTTTTTGAGGCTTCAATTCATGTCAATAGGATTTGAAAACAATGGCGGATTTATATGTTTTGAAGATTTAGATTTATTGTTTTTATTTTTCATACATTCTTTTTAGGTAATACATATAGTTAAGAATTGATAATTCCTTAATTTCATTATGTTTGTTTCATTTCATTGCTTTTACAATTTATAACTTCTTAATTTGAATTAAAATTGTATTTTCTGTTGTAAACATAAATCCGTCATTGTTTCACTGCGCTTCAGCTTTTCGTTTCGTGGATCATGAATCAGCGGGAAAATGACTTTTCCGATGGCAACCTTGGTAAGGCACGCGTGCGACAGTGATGAGAAAAGCGGGGTATCGATTATCGATTTTCTACGCTTTTGTGAATTGTCTGGGCGTGCACTTTTCACACCATTCTCTCCTGTGTATTCCCCCATGTTTCACGTTCTCGCGTCATTTATCTTGCTTGTGCCAAGCTGACAAGACAAGGAACGAACAGAATGGCTACTATCGACCGACAGTTCTCTCTATCCTGATCGTGTTCATCATGTTTTTCTGCTTTTAAACGACTTTTTATCGAATAAAAATCGATATTTTGTTTCTACTTCAGAATGGCGTTGCTGTTTCGTTACATAATACGAGATATATGAATTACGCAATACGCACATTATCTTTAGAGCCTCTAGGAAGATTATATAAGTGCATATAATGTACAACATTTTATAATATTATATTTTAAATTTTGTACTTATCCATATTTATTGCATTAATCTTTTATTATTCTAATGTTAAATAAAAATAATTGTCGACCAACAATTAATTTAAAAATAAACTTATTAATTTATAAATAAAGTTATTAATTTGTTATTAATTTAAACGTTTTATTATTTACCTATTGACGATTGCAAAAATGAATTTTTCATCGTAAATTGTAAATATTACTTTCTACTAAATTGCAAATGTATTTTGACATTATTGAATTGTGCATTCATGTATCGTTATTTTCTGTTCGTAAGTACTTTTGTAAGTATCTCTTGTTCGTAATAAAGAGGGGGATGTAGATAACGTATGTTCTGTGTAGGTTACGTGCAGATAAGATAATACGGGTCTGTCTATATATACATACCGGTGAATTTTACAATGAGGAGGAAAATTGTTAAAAAACCGAGGTGAATTCCTCACGATCTATCGTTTCGTATGTAATTGAGAGTACGTTAATCCTAGAATACACACAAAGTCGTTTTCAGTGTATTATACATGCATTTGTATTTTTTGCAAACTCATGTCTTTAACTTGAATATATTATAAAATAAATGTAGAGTATAATATTTATTTAAAAATTTCTTCCTATAATCCATTTTATTTAAATAACAAGTGTAACTGTTTTTTAGTATTAAATAAGTTTGACAAAAGTATATTAAAGTCATTAAAGATAAAAAAAATTGATTTCACGAAATAATATTTTACATGCAGAAAGAAAACTCTGCTTGTAAAATTTTTCAATATTTAAAAACATTCAAGCTATCAAATATTCGATATTCTATTCGATATTATTTTAATCATAGTTTATTTGGTTAAAGTTATTCTAATTACTGAAATTCGAATTTAATTAACCGAATTTTCTTATTTGAGGAAAGATTGTAATAATTGGTTATATATTGGAAAATTTTTTATATTGAAAATTTATAAACCAAATAAAGATCTGTTATTTTTAAAATAATTAATGGTTCATCTTTACAAAAAAAAGAACATAGAATTATCAACAAGTACACATTGCGTATATTTAGAATAGATTAAGTCCGTAAGCCATTGCAACAAATGTGTAGTTCCCGTTAAGATTGCTGAGATTATAATTTGATGTGTTATATAAGAAACCAGACCCGTATTCTCTGTATCTCAATATATTTAAAGGTCAGTAGATTCAGACATCCGTATTTATGCTAAACCACATTTTTATGTAGGTAATAAATGATAGCAACACGATAGCAAAATGATAGCTACGATAAGTTATCGTAGAATTAAAATTTTAATAAAAATATTTGTATTGTATTTCTAACGTAAATTATTAGCAATTTATAAGAGAGCAATGTACAAGCGTAGAATTGTGTGGAAAATATACGATGTGACGCCAGTGAATTTCGACTGCGAATAGGAATGGACGTTGAGGGCGAGGGTGCAATTTGCCAAGCGCGAATGGAATAACTTTACCTCGGGAGTATAAAGTAACGAGGCGTGCGCAACACGATTTGGACAAAGGGATGATGGGACAGGTTGGAAGCGATATTCATCGATTATACGCGCTCCAATAAATCCGCGAGGATGGCCAGTTATCGGTGGATATTCTCGCAGCAGCGATTTGATATTAGCCCGAGATGTACGCGTTACATGTTCGCTTATGGAATTCGATATTCACGTGGCGGTTTAATCAGCTCCGATGAGGATTTACTGGCAGTGTTCACGGAACATATTTTCGCATTAAACCATTAGTTACATCATTGTCAATATCACATCATTAATTCTGCAGAACTTTGCCATATTTGACATTTCTTGATTCTAATTTATTAAAGAATATTTGTTTTCCAATGAAAATGAGTTAAGCAAAGACTGATTAAATGTAAATGAAAAAGCAATAACGTTCCGGTTGGGTCACAAATGTTTTTATTTCTCATGCTCTTTTTGTAGCTTTAAATATTAGAACATTAGAAATAATAATAAATTTATCAAAGTTGGCAATCTCTTAATTTATTTATTATATAATTTATATGAAAGTAGTTATATTGTTGTATAACTAGATAACTATTTTGTTATATAAAATATATTTAGAATAAATATATTTAGAATAAAAATTATTAATATCATATTAAAAAGAGAAAATGTGTCATATTAAAAATTGATATCTTATAAAGGAACAAATACTTAAGAATTAAAACTAATTCCTTTATCAATATATATACATAACATATAACATGGAAAATATCAAAATATCTTTATACCTATCGTATATATATTTTTATATTGATTATAAGCAAAACTATTATGTAACGAAACAGAAACCGACAAACATTAATTATTTTTTAAGTGACGTATTTGAAAGAATAATGTTCTTTTATTAATGTTAGCAAGGTATACGTATTCTCGTATTACTTCTCATTGTTATTGGGAGACTCATCGTTGGTGATCATTCATCAGTGAATCGTTTCTCGCCGTGTTGCTTGTCATCTCATTGAAATCTTCACAGGGATCAATATCCAATTATATCGCGATTCGTCCTATCCTATACAAGGCTCGCGATAACCCTACCAATTGAATTTCGCGGTTGTTCGTTCCCGCGTTTGGGTAGTTGTTTGTTTTTATACATATCCAGTTTTATCCCAATTCTCTTTTACAAATCCTTACATCTGGTGAGTAATATCTCGATACGGCTATAATTATAATTATAATTATAATTTTTATCAAAGAAAGTTCCATTTTTGCAGCAATTATTTGAAAAATTATTAGTACGTACAATTTAATTATTTTTTATTAGAAATTATTGCATTTTGTACGTTTATATATATAATTATGATAAATTAATTCTTTTTCGGAAAGCTGTCGCGATTTATTTTGCTGCGAAGATTAAATTGCAAATTATCGAACCAACATGAGCTAAGCTAAACAAATTACCTTTGAATAAATAGTTTTTGGTCAGCATTTTATAACAATTTGACTGATTGTTTTACATTGCCGTTTAACACCATTTTTACTTAACATTTGTGTGAGAAATCTCAATAAATAATTAATAGCATTTGTGTGACTTGAAAGATATAACTTGACGCTCTTCAATATTGTTACTCGCAGGTAAGTCAAATTGCTTCACATGCTGCAGACTTCTCGATATATTAGAGAAATCTATCTATAATATCATCATGATGTGAACTTACATTACACGTCACGAAGGACAAAACAATTATTAATTACCTCGGGTTTAACACTAGAATATAATTATATATTTAATGAAAGAAATATTATCTTATTATAAATGAAAATAAAGACTATGACAAATGGCTGTTTTTGTTCACAGTTTTCACTATTAATATCTGTCAAACGATTGTAAAAATATAAAACCCAAGATTATTTCGCAAATGTTATTTGATTTATATGATGACTTGATATAAACGTTCTAGTGTTAAAAGCCGTACAAAATTCGAACTTAAAATTAATAAACAAATAAAATATACAAGATAAAATATACGAGAATAATTGAAGATAATGAAGACTAATGATCAAAATTATAACAAATCATCGAGGCACAGTTGTCCGTTGATGCATCATCCAATTTTCGAAGAGATTCTTAAAACATTTTCTTTCAGTACCGTGACTTGTCAAAAGCTCAGCCATGAATCAAGCTATTGGTCACCAAAATGATTTGCATAAAAATCGTTTGAAATCCTGTCCATGTTACGTTAAATCTGTTTTCAATGTGTTTGTTTGATCGCTGCTAACACAAAGACTGCTTTGCATTAGCCATTTCGTTATATGTCTTCGCACGATTCCGCTTTTCTCTTTTTTTTTAACGCCTCACGGCTTTCTCGTCTGAAAGTCTCTGCTTGCTTGCTTTTAAATCGACAACGCACAATACTGATTTTAACCAATTCATGTACTCTCGCAAAGGTTTTTTTTTCCAAGAACAGAAATATTCAACCTTTCCCCTTATTTAATTGTTATCAGAGTACATAATTCTTAGCAGAAATAAACTTTAGCTTTTTTCTCTTATTAAATAATAGAAATGAGTTTAAAAGGCTTTTTTTTGAAATTCATGTAATTTATGTAATTTGTTCGTAAACTTTGAGAGACTGCTTTATCTGACACTCACTCGCGAATCGTATATGTGCATATGCGGGTTGAATACCTCTGGTGTTGGTATATATCATATCTCTAGTACGATAATATGTACAATACTGCGTCATCAAGGTCGAAATTAGCGTTTCGTCGGTGCTTCCTACGTGCGAATAATAACCGAGTATATCTTGCCGAAAGTATCATCGAGCGGTGACGACGCAACATGGGTTACCTGGAAAATGGCCTTGACGATAGCACTACCAATATGCGCGATCTGTGTGGTCGTAATGGCAATCTATCACATACACATGACCAAAAAGAGGCCGGCTAGGCACTTTCCGGACGACTCGCTGGAGGCTCCGGACCGACCAATTCTGGGCGGCGTCACTATCAGGGATATGTTGGAGATGACTACGAGTGGCAGCGGCTCAGGTAGGTCAAATTAAATTACAGTTGAGCATGCAAAACCAGGAAAAAAATGATAAGATAAAAGGCAACTCTCTCTCTTTCTCAGATTTTTATATAAAGACTGAAAGAAATATGTTTACGAAAATATATTGTTAGTCGTTCTTAATCATGGACACATATTTATCAATAACTATTTACAACGCAATTTACAATAATAATTACAATTTTTTTATATTATAATATTGAAAATTATGAAACGGATTTCAATGATTTTTAATTTTACAATCTTTATGAAAGCATTAGCAAATGTAGCAAGTTGTTATATATGAAACATTAATTTACATAAATTTATTTTATATTTGAAAAAATTGAAACATTTTTGTAATATACAAATACTTCTTCTTATATACAATATATGTAAGGTATATTAACGTGTGTATAAATACGAATGAGTCATAAAAATTTAATTACTTAGCTCGCTCGTAAATTAATACATAGCTCAAAGATTTGCTTACTAATAAATTCTTTTGCAAAATCAAGTGTATTCGTACACACATTAATCTATTTGTCTCTTGATATACAAACAATGCGACGGGTGAATCATCTTTAATCATACTGAAATTTACGTTCTCCAATGCCCATCCTCTCTCAAGTAGGCCTGCCACTTCTGGTACAACGGAGCATAGCGCGCCAGATTCAGCTGGTGGAAACGATCGGAAAAGGTCGTTTCGGCGAGGTCTGGCGCGGTCGTTGGCGCGGCGAAAACGTCGCCGTGAAGATCTTCAGCTCACGAGAAGAGAGATCCTGGTTCCGGGAAGCAGAAATCTATCAGACGGTGATGCTGAGGCATGACAATATCCTAGGTTTTATCGCTGCCGATAACAAAGGTATGTATGCATTTTTTAATATCTGTATTTAAATCTAAAATTCCCTGGCGAAATTGAAAATGATATCTAAGAAGTAGCTAGTGTGCTTTTTATTTATCTTCTACGATTTTTAGAGAGTATATATTCTTATTTATTAATTTAAAAAATGATTTTTAATTAGAATTACTGCAGCAATCTTTGTTTTTTAAATTTAGAAATAAAAATATAATTATAAAGTAAACATAATGTGCCATTTCGTATTATTAAGAAGATTTAAATAATAAATTAAAATTAACTGATTTATATAACTTGTCAAATAAAAGAATTATATCGGAATAATTTGACTGAAAACACTTTATTTCTGAGACGTTTTGAGTGCATAGACGATCTTCTGAAATTACATAGAACGTTGAAATACTCTCTTCATCGATTTTCATTACATATTTTATCGTCTTGCACGTTGCTTTATGAGAGCTGCTGCAATCGAGTTATATCTCCTGAATAAATTGTGAATTGAAGGAATGGCGGATCGTTTTGTTTCTTTTCAGATAACGGCACGTGGACACAGCTGTGGCTGATAACGGATTATCATGAGAAGGGCTCGCTCTTCGATTACCTCAACAGATCAACCGTCGACACGAACGGTATGATAAGGATGGCCTTGTCGATTGCCACTGGCTTGGCACATCTTCACATGGAAATAGTCGGCACGCAAGGCAAGCCGGCCATCGCTCATCGGGACCTGAAGTCAAAAAATATCCTCGTGAAGACTAATGGTACCTGCGCCATAGGCGACCTCGGATTGGCCGCCAGGCACGACGTAATCACGGATACCGTCGACATTCAGCTCAACAACAGAGTCGGCACAAAGAGATACATGGCGCCTGAGGTAATTATATTACTATGTGAAAGAGATTTTTTTCTCGTTTTAAATGTAAAGAGCAGAAGAGTATCTATACTTCTTATTTTCTGGGAGAATAAACGAATGAATATTAATCGCAAACAAATAATAATAAATATTTAAACTAATTAACAAATATTAAAAGTCAATATATCATTGATAAAAACATCAATATTTACTAAAATATTGTGTACCAATTATATAATTATTTAAAATTAGATAAAATGTGATCTATGCTCTTTTAACTTTAATTAGATTTATTTTTTCTTATTCGAAGAAATGAGATATTGATAGTATATTTATTAATATTAATTTTTTAGACAGACAATTTTTCTGTTGACAGATGAGAGAACAAAATAAATTTCGATGAAAATATATAGAGAGATAATAATTGTTAAACAATAAAAATATCAATGATAATTCGCAATGGTTTTTACTCGGTCAGGAAGGCGGCTCTTTGGCAACTCGTGCGTTTTCTGCTTTCAGGTTCTTGAAGAGACGATAAACATGAACCACTTCGACTCGTTCAAGAGGGCCGACGTGTACGCACTCGGTCTGATCCTCTGGGAGATTGCTAGACGTTGCAATGTCGGTGGGATTCATGACGAGTATCAGCTGCCCTTTTACGACTTGGTGCCTTCCGATCCAACTATCGAGGAAATGCGGAAAGTCGTGTGCACCGATCGACAGCGGCCGTCGATTCCGAATCGATGGCAGTCGATCGAAGTGAGTATTAAAATAAAAAACTAATTTAAATGGTCAATTTTATCTACCATAACAACTGAATTACGGATAAAATACTTATCTAATCTTTAATTGATAAGTTTTTCTATTTCAATGCTTGTATTTGTACATACATTACTTTTACATGACTCTCAGAAATATAATGGAATGAGATATAATAATTGTATAATTATAAAATACAATAAAATCAATCAATAGCGTTGAAAAATAAAATATAAATCTAAAAAATTGTAGTTATCGATTAGAAACTTAAATTATTAGCTATAAGTTATGTGCTATTAAAGCTATAAAAAGTTTACACAAAGTAATTTTACATGATAAAAACATTAAAATAAAATTATATTAAGAATTAATTGGTAATTTATTCTATCTATTTAGGCTCTGCAAGTAATGTCGAAAGTAATGAAGGAATGTTGGTATCATAATGCCGCTGCCAGGCTAACCGCACTCAGGATCAAGAAATCGCTCGCTAATTACGGCGCTATAGACGACCTGAAATAGATTAAGCTGTCGTCTTCGACGGGGCTCTACGATGGGAAAACCATAAAAAGCGATTGGATTATATAAGCGAACGACGCTATTTTGAAATTCGACACGATAGAGCTTCCGGCGGGGTGAAGAAATATTCCGATAAGTCGGAAACAGACTGGTTGGAATTACGAGATTCTTTCTTATGCGAGACTGGCCTCTCGACCTTTGAGTAAAGTACTGTATGAATAGAATTGATATCGCTTTGGAGAATCGTGTGCAAGAGAAATAGAATGGATTTTTAAGCCTGTTGATCGTTGTCAAACGATCGGTAGCGCTCGAGCTGTAGAAGCCAACATTTTTCAGTCCCGACATATCGCGGCCTGATGATCGGTCACTCTGTTGAATGGATCAACAGGCAATCGCAATACGCGTTCGGTTAATCGAACGATCGCTCAATTACGCGCCACACTCATCGACACACGCAGACACTGACACGTGGAAAAAAATACACCGCTGTATATTTATTACGATAATATTAAGATAATGAAGTATACAAATTTATTATATAGCAACATTTATTGATTAATACTAATGAGTAACGGTACTCGCATTTACACACGTATATAATTATATATTACATATATATATATCCCCGTTATCTTGGAATAATCGATTCGATTAACCGAACCATCTACTATTTCAGCGATCTTATAAACGAGTTACCTCAGTGAAACGATCATTGTGCTCGCGTAAGTATGCCGAGAGTAATTGGGATGTTGCGCAAGATTTAAACGTATCAATTCAGCTCCGACTGGACGTGTCGGCAGATTATGTGCGAAGAAAGCCACATTTTTTTTATCTTAGTTTCGAAGATTCACCGTAAAGATTTGCTATTATATCGGTGCAGAAACTAGAATCACATTGGGAATCTATACCATACGTCGTATTAAATAAAAGAATGTCTTTTTGTTTCTTTTTCTGGAAAAAAGTGCCGAGTTTATCGATAAAAAAAACGATTATACAGGGTAGATAGGAAAACCGGACAACCGATTGACAAATGGTGTCTAATAGAGTTGGATAATTTGAATAAGGCAAATCTTATTGTCGAAAATAAGAAATCCTCTAGTGAGTGGTTATGTATTAAAGAATATATAAGCATTCACTAATGAAATTCACTGACAGTATTGTTGAGAGGAGTGCTCATCCTCTCTCCCGTGTGTGAGGTGTCGTGAAACTTTGGCACGTCGTCCGGTTTTATTTGTCGACCCTATACGTATACTCTTAGTATAGTAGATACATATGAATGTTTTGCTCAAGACGAATATTTTTGCGTAATCATACGGAAATTAAGCGCGATACACAATGGTACGGCGAGGCTTTCGATGCGTGTTTCCTTTGTAATGCAGGAAGGCTGAAATTGAAGGATATTAAGCTCAAAAGCGCGCGCGTGTATCGTGGCATGAAAGAAACATGAGAGCATGAGAAGCGTGAGAGAATGCGATGGAGTTGAACTAAAACTGGTACAAGAAGAGGAGGAAAAGGTGGAAAACAAATTTGATAAAAGAAGAGAATCATTGGAGAATCCATATTTTCGGGTATTTTTGCGTGGAGTGAAGAAAAGTACGAAGTACAGCGAAGATGAGTATCGGTTACGTGTTTCAGATGAGCGGATATAGGTAGGCAAGAAGAAATCAACTGATATTAATAAATATAGGACTTTTGAGATAACTTTTTGTTTACTACATCATTTTTAATAACGATTTTTTTAACAATGGAGAATGCCGCAGATATATTTTCTGCATGTGTTTGAATTAAAAGAAATATTAAGAAAAGTTTAATGTTAAAATATAGTTCTTAAACGATAAATGTAAGATAACGTAAGATTGTGTACATAAGAGAGTAATAACATATTTAAGAGAAATTAAATGAAGGAACAGTATTTTCACGTTGATTTCTTCTGGCACAACTATATCCAAATGCTCTTCTGTCTATTTCTATCGTATTACATTATATCGAAGTTGAAAAAATTTATCCGAATAAACTGTTTTATAATCCTTCTTTAATTTTCGAACATAGCGTCTTGAGATAAATTCACAAACATCTGCGCGCTGTATTTCAATGAGTTGAAAAGCAATCGTAGTGCTTGAAGTAAATATGTAACTTTGATATTTCGCGAGACTAAGAATTGCGACGAGTATGCGTATGGGATGTCTCTCTGTGAAACATAATTATAATTCTCGATGAAGAACAGGAGAAACTGTTTATCTATCCGCGAATGGATTCTTCTCTTCTTTAACGGATAATGAATTATATCGGTAATAGTGTATAGTATACTTCTTTGATAAAGTGAGAGAGGAAATACGAAAGACGATTTATGCGGAATGAAAGATTGCAAGTGAGCAAATGCGACGGAAGGAGAACAGGAAAATAAGAATCTTCGTCATCCATAGTCAACATAAAAGTCTGCGAAGTTACAATTATCATTATTATATTATAGACGAAAGAACAGAGGGTCCTTTGAATACATAATCATATTTTTGTATTGTTTTTTACCGGTGACGCGTCGATCGAGCGTCTTACTAATTTTTCTCTTCCGTTTTTATATGCTCGCAACGTTCTGACCCAGTTGCATAATTTTATAACACAAAGATTCTATATTTCTTTATTTTTTTATATAAATCAGTGCTGATAATTTCTAATTTATGTGACTAATCTAATTTAAATAATATGTTATTAAATATAAATTTTATTCTTTAATAGGAGTAAAAAATAATTACGATGGAAAAATTTTTCATGTTAACAAATTTTTTCAGAATTAAAATCTGACAATGTTAATAAATAAAATAAATGCTTAATAGCATTTTTATTAATATTAAAAACATACATATATTTCCATTGCAAATCTTGAAAATTATTTTATACGTATGTATATTTATTGTGATAGAATATACATCGTCGCACAAATTAAGAACAACCTACATCGCAATATATGCAATAGAATTGTGCAAAAAAATAAAAAATATGTTTCTACAAATTAATTTTGTATATTAGTGTTTGGAAAATACTTGAAAAAATTAACGAGATAAGACGAAGCAATGAATCGTAAATACTATTCGAATGTTCTGGAATAACGTACATGGCTCGTCGTGGATTGCAATTTGCCGAAAGACTGAAAATCTAACAATTGATTAATAAATAATAAATAATTAAGGTTGAAGACATCTACCTTCAACTTAATTGAAAGCCTAATATTAATTCAGAATAGTTTCGTTCATATATATATATATATAT
>VBVQ01004796.1:0-13687 GCA_011636635.1 Tetramorium simillimum | reverse complement strand
CCTAACCTTCTTCCACAAACAAGTGCAATATAAATTTATTATTATCATTAATATTTTTCCCTGAATATATATTTATATAAAAAAAAATAAAATTTTGTAAACTAAAATTCGCAATTATATAGAAATAAAGAAATACATCTTTATTTAAATATTAGACGAAATATACAAAGATGATAAAGACTGAAATATAGAATTTTTCAGAAATAAAGGACAAAGGTGAGTTTTCAAGAAAGAAATAAATCTAAAGGACACAGACCTAAAATAAAGAATACAGTCCTCTGTAATATATAACGGTCAACATAGTTATACAACACAATTGCAGATATGACAATATTGTCATTTTTATACCAATTAATAGTTTCCTGAAATTGCTCATAGTAAATTTCAGTGCGAAAGAAGGCCGAAGCAGCTGAAGGCTCATCATATTGTAATAACGTACTGCCGAAAAATTTCGAAAATAGATTCTGCGATGGGCGTGTTGCGAGGACGCGCCCAGCTGCGCACGATCCAAAGAATCCGTGGGTCAATATCTTGCAGCTGCACGTTTTTGGGCGCCGGGTGTGCGTGTGTGGTTTGGCGACCGTAGAAAATGCGGAAAGATCGAATTTATCTTCTCCATCTCGCGTGAAGTTGCCACCATTAAACAAGATGACTTTCGGAAGAGGCTTATTTCGTAAGAAAAAAAAAGCGACAACGACAACCGAACAAGAAAAGAATATCTTACATGCGTGATTCTTTTCGGGAAAAAAAAAAACATCTGTTGGCCGGCAACAGACGAAAAACGCGTGCAATTCAGAACATTAATTGTCGTTTGGTCGGCATGCAATCGCAAAGAAACTACTTTCGCTACTTGCGACTCGCCAATTCAAACCTATTCTTTTGCGAGAGTAAAGTTGTCGAGCTGCAATATTAATATGTCAGTGAAAAGATACGTTTTTAAATTCCGGAGAGAAACTCGGTCACGGGACATGCGTATCAGACGGCTTTAATGCTCCCGCGTGTATAGTATTAATAAATAAAACAATTGTGCAGGAGCGCGCGACAATACGTAAGCCATTTTCAAAGTAGAATACAAGATTAAAGAGACAAGACGGCGTCGGGGGAAGTGGGACAGCGCCGGGAGAGAAAATGCGGTATAAGGTCTCAACGAGGAATGGAATTCAAGAACTCGGATCGACTCAACCACTGTATATCGAATACGAATAATACGAGAAAGTACCGGGCTCCTTCAGCGGGGTACTTCGATAAAGTCGATCGTCTCCCACGATCGTTATCGTCATGTTCGACGAAGAGGTTCTTCCACCGCGAAAGTATTCGATCCCGCGATTTCATTTCGGTCTCCTCGCACCGTACCTCCGATACGTCTCACTATGTCCGCAGAAGTGTTATTATAAGAGTCCCCCCGTTCTTCGCCAATCAATTTCACATCGTTGCGAGAATCGAGACATCACCGGGGGGGAGCGAGAAAGAAAGGGAGAGAGAGAAAAAGGGATGCGCGGTCCCGCCCGATCTGTCGCGAAAATGGAAAGCCGCAAAAAATCGCCGTGTACTCCAGGTGCGTTGCCGCGCGACGCTAAGGATCTCATCTTCTTTTTCCGTGCACGCGTCTTATGTTGTTTTAGCCGCGAGAACAGCTCTAAGCGAATCCGCATCGCGCTACATCGATATCAGGAACGGTGCATCGCCGAGATAATGCACGCCTCTGTTTTCGTTGTAAATTACTTTTAAATATCGCAAAGGGATCTCTTCCAATTTTATTGAGCGCTTTCTCTCTGAAATATATCGCTGGGTTTAATTAAAAAAAAAAAAAAATTATCTTGAATCCGTTGAATTTTTATCTAATTATTAGAATCGATTGTAGTCTATAATGCGATTAAGCATTCAGATGCGTAATGCATAATCTGCGGATTAACTCACTCTATCCTAAAATAACCTCACAAAAATTCAAAAAATTCCGGTCGCCACAATTTTTATAAAGCTAATGTATGATAAGATTAATGTACATATATGAATATCGCCGCGTCATTATAGTTAGTAATACATAATTTACGTTCGCATATTTCTACCGTGATCACATAATTATGCTGGGAATGAGAGAGAGAGAGAGAGAGAGTTAAAGTATGAAAAGAGGATCGCAGTGCTTGCTGTTGCAACAACAATGTTAATGCCTTTTTAACGTGCGCCACAAGAAGCACGCTCGTTTGCGCTCAGCTCATAATAGTGCCGCTAATCTATTCTCTCTATTTTCCACCCTCGCGGTGACTCAAATCGCCCCTCCGTGTCTCCACTCGCTCCGTTTGGGGAGGACACCTCTCTTTTTCCCTCTCTCTCTCTTTCTGGCTAAACGCTGCGCGGCTTAAAAGCGGGAGGCAGAAAAAAAGCGCGAAGTTTTTCGACACGCGATCGGGCGCGAATGCACGCATGCACAACGGGTCCGAGGGAACGCGACGTCGAAATAAAACGGACACGGAAGAGGACGGCTCTGGTAGACGGGGGCGTTGTCGCTTTTATACCTCATCCAGCCATTCGTATCTATTGAGGCATAAACAGAAATATGCACGCGCGCGCCTTCTATTTCGCGCGAGCGTACCCGCTATCATCGTCCCCCCCCAAGTGTTGAGCATTAATGTCGAATGCGCCGAATGCGTGTAGTTTGGCGATGGTTTGCGGAAGCGGCGGGAAGGAGGACGGTGCTCTGTTGCTTATACATCGAGGTAACGCGATAGTCTGCGGTCGCACCCACATGGCGGTTGATCGCGCTGCACGCTATCAAGAGAAGGGGGGTACATACAAACTACGAACGCGCGGAATGTTCGTCGGCTCGATACTCGCGAATAGAAATCACGAAAAAAAGATTGGCGGCAAGGTCGCGCGCGCGCATCGGCGCGTCGCCGCATATCGCGCTGTTTTGCATCGCGAGATGGAACGAAAGCATTTTTAATACAAGACAAATTTCAGACGGCGCGGTGTACATGGTATTTCTTTAGTAAATGCGTAGCGAAACCACGAGAGAAATAACACATCCGCGCGATCCATTATTCTAGACTGTTTTCATATTGCGTTTCTCTCTCATAAACGAAGTCTCATTTTCGTACGTAGGTATCGTGATGCGTTGTCCCGCGCGGACGGGAGATTGTCGAGTCGGTTCTCCGACGTTTTCTGCGTTATTTGATTTAGTCTCGCGACGGTCTAGATACTCGTTTGCGAAACGAAATGAGAAAGTTAGGAGACGAAGCGTGGTCCTCCACTTTGGTGGAGCTTTTCAGGTCCCAGGACGTTATAGTTCGACAGATGCAAACTCGCAAAACGAATTCTAGATAGATAGATTAGAGCGTATAATTGAAGATTCTAAAATCGTGGAATATTATATGCTGTTTTCGACACCGATACGAACCAAATTTTTTCAATAAAAATATTTCGTCATTATAATTGTCTTGCAATTTTGCAGGCTACAATTACGGTGACCGTCCTATGTTACAGAGGACAGTCCTTTATTTTAGGTCCGTGTCCTTTAGATTTATTTTTTTCTTGAAAACTCACTTTTGTCCTTTATTTCTGAAAAGTCCTATAAAATGTCCTATATTTCAGTCTTCATCATCTTTGTATATTTTGTGAAATGTTTAAATAAAGATGTGTTTCTTTTTTTTATACATATAATGGTTTTAGTTTACAAAATTTTACTTTTGTTCATATAAGCATATATTTAGGGAAAAAATATTAATGATAATAATAAATTTACATCGCAGGTAGCGGTGCCTTTTATTTTTCTCAAAGAAATATGATCACCGTAGCTATAATATATATGAGATTTTAACATAAAAATATCAAAGGGGACTTTATGACTTACTATTATCATATCTTATTTACTTGTTCTCTTATCGACATTAATTTCTCTCGTGAAATTCTCTCTGAAATATAAAAGAGTATATATATAAAAAATATAAAATGGTTTCAATTTTAAATATACCTACACACGTAAAATTATAAGGATTAAAATGACTGTTAACTGTATGGTTCCCTGTTTATATGCTTGAAAGGACACGCGATAAGTTTAGTGACTCCATTGCATATGCGTGCGTTGCGTGCGTGCGCCCTTATGTGGCACGATTTAATGTCCGGCGTTACAATGTTCCATAGTGGAAAGTGTAAGGCGATAATAACGCACTTTAGCGCACGATCAATTGGATTAGTCGACATATACGGTTGACTATTATTACGGGCTGGCTCGTACCTCGAAACGCTGTCACGCTTCGTTTTATGGGATGGCATTCGCTATGGCGCGCGCGCGCGCGTGCACACGCACACGTCGTTCGTCTCTCTCTCTCTCCCGTCGATTTTATTCTGCGCCTTTGGGCGCGTACCCAAAGTGACATAATGCGGATCAGAGGGGAAGACAATGCAAGGACGATCCATTCATTATTCATCCGGCGGTAAATTTTAAAGATAACCGAGCTTTGTGAAGCAAAATCCATTCGAGATATCGTGTATGTTGGAGGAGGATTATTATCTCGTTGTTTTATTTCAGTATTTTATTCGGTACTTTCCATCTTTACGTTTTATTTAGAAAAATGTATATAATATATACAGTTTACGTTTTATTTGAGTAATGTATATGTGTATATACATATTTTATATAATTCTATCGAGTTTTCAGATATAAAATATAAGAGTGAAGAGAAATTTTTTATTCTCATTTACTTTTTAATTAAATTATTTGATTCCTCTATTCCGAATTTCTGTTTTATATTTAAGGATTTCCGTCGGTGATTATATAATTCTATATAATTATTAGTTTTTAAAAATCGCATAAAAAGAGAATGCGTAACGAGAATATGTGAATGTGCGGAAAATTTAGTTGCGAGACTGAAACGAAAAAAAAAATAGTAAAGATGCGATAACTCCGCCATATATTATTAATCGATTGACTCCTCGCCACGCAACGATACAACTGCGCGGCCGGCCACGAAAATCGCGCGCGTCCCCAGACAATCGGATCCTTCCGTGCGGTAACGAAAAATGCAATTCAATTACGGGCTAGCAGGGACAGAGAGAGAGAGAGAGAGAGAGAGAGAGAGAAAGTCCGCGACGCGGATCGCTGATGCAGCAATTAGCGCGAGTAAACGCTCGGCGGAGCAACTCGCATTTCCTATCCATCGCGGCAACAATTCTGCCGAGAAAACGACCGATAATTAGACGATTTATCACTCGGTCCCGAGCTTGCGCCGCCGCCGCCGCCGCCGCCTCGCCGGCCGGGTGGCCGACCTTTTTCATCTGCACGATGAAAAAGAATCGCGACAACGAACATACACCGTGCTTGGACGCTAATAAAAGAACATTTGTCAAAGCAAACCGCTTACGCAAAGTGCGTGGAAATAAATTGTTCTTGGGTAAATGATAAAATGGGAAATTATACAATGTTTCGAACTTAATTGTAATACAAAAGACTTTCTCTTTTTTTTTTAAATAATACTTTTAATTATAGCAATAAATAATAATAGTTTTTGTATTACGAGGTACGGGAAAAAATAAAATAATAGCGATGATGGAAATATTAATAAAAAATTAACTGAGAGTGTAAAACTTGATTTTCAACTCTTCATACGATTTCAATTAATACGTTGTTGGTGTTGTTGAATTAGTTAGTTTAATTTATCTTTGTTTCTGTCGAATATTATTCGAGAATACGGATATAAGGGAGAACGTGCCATTTGGTGGAGCGTTTCGAGGGTAACGGTTAACCAATAAAGAGTAATTAGTTATTATTTTATGTTTCGCGTAGTTGGCGGTTTAATTTGTCGATCGTATCGCGTTGCGTTTGCGTTCGACACGAATGGAAAAAAAAATTCCGTTCCTGTATTCGAACTCGTATATTCTCGACGTAATTTGCGTACCGCTGATTAGATCGCGACCAGGGCTTTACCTTCGGAGATTTTCATTTCGATACAGTAACGTTCGCGGCGCGAATTTTCGCGGAGATATATCCCAGGCTTCGCTCGCCGTTCAATTTTCGTTCGTATCGTCGGACGTTCACATCACGGATCGTAATTTCTGGTACGGCTCATGTACGTATTGTCGATTATATCGCCGACGGTGTCTGTCGAGCGCGCCCGAACAAATTTTTATCATTGACATCTTGAGTGGATACACATTTCATCGTGCTCGACTTTGAACGATCGCCGCGATCGGCACCAAACGGAATTTAATCAAAATGTAATTTTGAACTGTTGCCAATACGAACCGAAAGGAAACTTTTGTCATTGATATTCCGAGTGAGAATGCATAGTTATCTAGCCTTAATTTGAACGCTTGCCAATCGCAACCGAAGAAAACTTTTATTATCGTTATCTCGAGTCACTGAATGCACATATTAGTCAACTCAATTTCGAAACTTTATCGATCGGCTGCAAACGGTATTTTTCACCGGAGAGATCAAACTCTGCAAACGGCAAAAATAAAATTTTCCAAAAAAAAAAAAAAACTTTTATAAATATTAATTTAAAGAACAAATATAGAAAAAGCATACTTGATGCATTCGTTCAAATTGTTTGTATTTTTAGCCTTTTAAGCATAGAACTCTGTTGAATCTTCAATTTTCGTTAATTGTCCCGAGCGGATGCGCATTTTATCTCACTCGGATCTGATCGGTAACTCTATTGCGTTATTGTTTTTTGGACACAACCGTGGCGCTATCAACGCGATGATAACAGCTCGGACGCTTTACTCGAGCCGACAAAGAGCCGATAGCACACGGGAGTGTTTTCACGGGGCGCGCGCCACTCGCGATGAAAATCGGGACACGAGAGGCCAGAAGAGGAAAATCGGCACCTTTGTATACGGCCACGGTAGGGCGCGACTATATGCACCGGGGTAAATATCGATTCGCGGTAAAATACAATCAGTTTCAGTCGCGTCGCATACGTCGCTGATCAATGTATGTACAGCGCATATACGTCGACGGATACGGATCGCGCGAATTCTTCGTTTGCAAATTATAGTTGCGCGATTTTAAATCTTGGAACAATTTGGCCGCGTTTTGATTACGCTCGAGTCAAATATAAACATTTGAAAATATATTTTGTAAAAAGGGAAAAATAGTTTGAAGTAATATGTTTGAAGTTTTTGAAAAAGTAAGCCAACTGTACATTGTATTGATTGTTTATTTTTTTTGTATTTATATGATGCTATAATTGTTTAACTAAATATTGTATGCAAAAGACACGTAATCTTTAATTTATGCGGAGGATAAACGGAATTAAAGAAAACCCTGTAATCCGTATTTATATTATCCTTAGAAGGTCCAAAGTCTAGGAATCATGCTTCTCATTCACGGAGAATTATCCAATTAATTCTAACATTATACAAAAATATGCGGATTATTATAATTTTTTACACAAACTAATGTATTGTTCTTTCTCTTTGGTTCTTCCCTTTTTTTTCCCCCCCCGCAAAGTACGATATGTGTGCCGGAGAAATTTGTGTGTGTATGCGTGTTTATGTTGAAAGTACAGTACGCTCTCCGCAGGAGAATCTAGAATCATATTGACGCATTTATAATTACACGGTGCCTGGAAATGGATACAACTTTTAATTAAGGCATTCTTCCGTACAGCGTTCGCGTTACAATGAAATAAATCAATCGACAAGGGAGATGGAAAGCGCACGGAAATATCGAGGCATTCGAAACATTTCAATTCCATGGAAAGACGGAGTATCTGCGATCGAATTATCTTTTTAATCAAGAAGGTCCCGGGGCTCGCGCTTAGCTTTGCAAATTCGGCGATCGCAGAGAGGAAGGAAATATACGCCGCCCGCGGTCGTGGGACAATTCCTCTCTGTTTCCCTCTCTCTCTCTCTCTCTCTCCGCCCCGCACTTTTTCTCTCTCTCTCTCTCTCTCGTTAAAATTCAATTTAACGATGTTGGTAACGCGGCCTCGCGCCCGCTCTCTCGGGCTGACGGTATACGAAATCGGAAAAGGATCGCGCGAATTTTCAGAATTTTATCAAAAATTCAACGGGATTCTCGTGCCGGAGCTTAAACCGATTCCGTCCGCACGTGGCCCGCGATCGTGGCTGCCGTCATGACGCGACGCGCCGTAACATTTGCTCTTTTAATCTGACGACGACCAGACATATCAGGAGGAAAAAATGCTAATTGTCCGCGATAGTTATTCCGGCGAGATTCAGCATTATGAATTTATCAAATTTCCCACCTGCACGTTCTTATATGTTTTCATTGTATTTCCCCGGAATGTGGTCTGTGAAACTTGCTGTACTAAAATTTTTTGCGAACAGTGAAATGTGAAACATTTTTTAATGTCTTTATACGATCCTTTATATTTCTTTCTCAATTTTGAACAAAAATGACGAACGCGATCAATATCTATTGTTTCTCCGTATTTACTGCATTGTTTTTAATCATTTACTGTTATTTGTAATTTATCACTCTTTTTTTCAAATGTTTTTGCGTTTATTTATTAATTTATTATGCGCTTTTATCTCTGTACATTTTTTATCGTACGTCTCCTTAACATTTACATGTAGTATTCTTATTGTGTACTTGAAGGAATTATCCTCTCAGGATGTACTGAAATTTCCTCTCTTCCTGTCTCTCGAAAAACCGACGGCATTCACGTGAGACGCTTTTGTAATCCAAACTTTGGGTGCGATACGGCGAACGCATCGACGCTTAAATTCTTCGCGAAGAACACACACACACACACACACACACTCTTTCTTTCTCTCTTGTCCTCTAGTTACCGCTCACGGCAATGAGGAGCCCGACGCGTCCGTACATTTTTCACTGTCTTACGGTCCTCCTGCTATAAATCTTCCCCCGTTCGAGATAGAAGGAGATAGAGAACGGAATCTATTTGCGGATCTATTATTCATCGTTGCGCATTGTCCGGTCCCCGGACGGGCTCGCGTTTCGCTCGCTCAGCTTCGCTCGCACGCTCGTTTCCCTCCGCTCGCTTCTCTCGACCTCTCTCGCGAGGCGCGCTGCCGCGAACTCGCGGGATCGCCGATATCGCGAGTCGGAGCAGCGCGAAACGGGAAGATTCCGCTCACGTCCCCCAAGACGATCCTGCGAATGTAGGCGAAACGAAAAATCGGTCCCACGGAGAACTTACGGGCGCGTCGTGATTCATGCACAAGCCAGAAAAGGCAGAAGGAGAGGGGGGGGGGCAAAAGCGGAAAGGAGGTTGACGGTAAATGTAAACGGATCTTATCTCGGTCGATGAAGCACGCTGTTCGATATTCCGATCTATATATGTATACGTGTGTGTGTGTGTGTGTGTGTATATACATACGTACACGCATGCACCACACATACACATCAACACCCCGTATCGCGGATATCGAGGGCGGTATAATGGAATTCCTCGTTATATAAATTTCGGCGCACATTTTTCCCACCGCCCATCGATCTCTTCTCTCGCGCGCCATGGACTCCTCCCCATTTTCCCCGTCTGCTCTCTCTCTTAAAGTGCGCGCGGTACCCCCTCGCGCCCCGGCGTTTTATTCCACCCTCCCCCCGTAACTCCATTCGTACCGTGCCATCCCTCCGCGTCGACACCGCGCCGCGACGCAGAATCGCGGAACGATTCCTCAAACGTTTTCTCCGAGAAAACGAAATTCCATCGATAAAACCGCCGCGGCGCGCCGTCGCTTCTCCGAATGATTTTAACTTGCGGAACAAAATGCACTGCGGTGATAAAAAGTGATCCCCCTCCCCCTCGCCTTTTTCCTTTCTCCTCTCTTCTCCTGTCGATTAACTGTCGTTCCATTCGCGCACTTCGAGATCGTGAGAATAGTGAGGTAGTTATTCCCTTTCCGAGACTTGACGTTCTTCTTTCCTCCCTTTTTTTTTATCTCTCCGACCGTATTACTCTTATCTCGTTTCTCCTCCCGTCCGCATCCGTGATTAGCCTTTCTTATTTTTTTCTGTTTGTTCTAATAATCGAGTAATTCCGCGAGTTTATCGCGTCTCTTCCGATCCGACCGCTCGACAACTCTTGATCCGCTCATCGTCGCGCGCAATTTTTTTTTTCCCCTTCGCTCGCCGCCTGGCGCGCGCGCGATAACCGTCCAAACGGTCTCGTTCAGCGACCATTATCACACGAGCTTGGAATTCGGTAACCGCGTGCATGATTTATCGGGCCGGAAATAGAGTTCACGAGGTTACGCGGTTGTACCGGGCTCGACCATAAACAATTGTTGACGTCGAAAAATTTGGACGCGCCAAACGATCGAGCGCATTTATCGGCGAGGTCCGGTGGCCCCGTTTTGTCCGCACACCCGGTACCGCATCTCTTCCCCCCCCTCTCCCTCCCCTCTCACGCTTATGTATTATGCATTGGCGTCTCTGATACCGGTGCAACGTGCACTATTGATTTAACGCTACTTACGTATGCGCGTTAATTTCGTTATACCGCGCGTGCCAAATATTTTGCGCGGGACTACACATCCCGGAATACATTAAGGTCAGCTGGATTATGCTGTCTTTGCGCGAGAAGCCAATTTCAATTTCGATCGGTTCGCTCGCGAAGGATAATTTATCTGTTGTGCTGTTTTTATTTACCTTCTTAATATGAGTTGTATATAAATTACTCGTTAAAATTGATCGTGTTTTATTTTCAATATATCGCTTATTTGCTGCTACAGTGGCGTAATTCAGAAAACAAAGAAAAATTAATTTCAACGTTTTGAATCATTAAAATTTTGTAATATTATTTTTAAATGCGATTTTGATGTAATAACCGATTGTAGAGGGACGAAAGTATGTATTTAGTTGTATATCAACTCTACATTCAGCGTATTGAATTCTCACCATTCTTTTGCAGACTCAGAAATAACAATTTTTGAATTATTTATAAAATGGATATAGAAGAAAAAGTTGATCCGTTACAAGCGATATTTCGCTTCAGACAAAAATGATTTCCAAATTTTTCTTTTTCCGCAAAAGATAATCTTACCGGAACGAAGTGATGACATCTCGAATTATGACGTAACAACATTTTAAGGCTGAAGATACACGAAATTCTTCGAGTTTCATGCAACACGGTGTACCGTTCACTCTAGTATTCCATTACTCCGAATACATTGCGTAACCGCAGCGACAAAAAATAATGCCGGGAGATACTCACCTCGACGGCCAACCACGTCATATCGTCACCGTGCATTGTGTAAAGCCGTATCCATACATAAATACACGCATAAATCGAAGTCCAGCTCGTGTGAGCAAACGATAAAATTATTCGCACGCCCTAATTATATGATTTAACGGCGGCAGATCGGGAATTCGGCTAACCGTTTCTACAAAAAAAAGCAGCATTTCCACTTCGCGATTTTCATTTTGCTATCTTTACACATGCAGAGGCTCATAAGCTACATTTAAAATCAACTACCTTTCCTGTACAAGATCAGCGCTTGTACATATCTCCCGTTCCACCGGAAGATGCCGGATTACGTTATCCATTCCAAACCTGCAGAGCTGAATGTGCACGTGACGTATAAAGCAAATCGAGAACTCCGTTCTCGCGCCGTGTGCATTTTCCGTTTATCTTTTTTCTTCGTTTCTTTTTTTCCTTCTTTTCGAGATTTCCGCATCACCGAGCGACCCATCTCGAAATTCATCCGACGGGAAAAGGAGGCGCGCGCGCGCAGCAATCCTTTCGGTAAATAATTTTCACTGGGCGGAAGGGGCTGCTTAAAGCCGACGGGAGCAGAGATTTTCTCCGATTAATTTCCGCCTCCGTCCTCGCCGCGCTCAGCGCGCGCTCGTCGTTCCCGCGTGGTTCTTAGTTTCGAGTCCACCGGGGCGTATCGCATCTACCCCTCCCTCTCGTCCTACCCTCCCTCCCCCTCCCCCGGTTGTCATCATTTTCCTCTTCCTCCGCTTCTCGCACGTCTCTCCTCCTTTTGTATTATGCAGTCAGCTTATTCGTTATTTATAAGTATTGCCCTTAAACTTTTTCAGACCTTATTGCTCACGGAAGTTAGCCAACGCCGCGGGTAATACAAGTATGATTTATCCTCACCTCGTCTAGCTGACCCCGTTCCACTTACGAAACGCGCGGTGTTTTCAGTGTCAAGAAACGTTCGTTATCCTCTTTCGATCTCCGTGAGACTCCGTGAGTTTAGGTGTAAATAGAAGTGTATCCGAGACATATTCTTTTTTTTTTTTTTTTTAATAAAAGAATTAAATCTCCTGGACCCTCACCGCAGCCATGTTGAATTATGACGTCAGAGACGAGAATGACACGCTGATTTTGCGCCCGTGACATTTGTAAATAAATATAAATCTGGATAAAGTAACGCATTTACTTTAATACGCTTCTAAAATCCGGCGAATGCTATCCTTGATCTTTACTGATCAAGATTAGCATTCGCCGAATTGTCAGTCTCGCCTCTGACGTTGTAATTCAATATGGCTGCGGCGAAGGTCCGGGAGTCTTGAGTGCAAATTTAAAAGCCAAAATCCTCGACACGTTCGAAAATTGTCTAAAGAAGGAGGAAATACATATGTATATTTTAATCTCGGAGATAAAAGTGTTTCTTTTTGCAATACTTCGATAACGTGCCGTTCAGCGTATCAAACAGTTTCTGTCGCATCGGACGTAATGTCAGAGGTCAGTGCTGGAAAAAAAAGCGCTCTCCGATTAATTTCCGTTTCTCGATCTTCCGTGCAAAACGCGTCCGGTTATTTTCGGACTCGACGAGGCGTGTTATACACTCGACGCATTATTGCCGTCCGCCGTACCGTACAATTTGCGTTTCATTGTCAGAACTTTTTGACAATTTGCTGCAGGTTATTGAAATTGAAGACACTCTATCTACGTTCCGTCTACAGCTCGCGGAGCCTCGTAGGTTTCTTGAAAATCGTATAGATTCGCGTATGGGCGCAGATCAGTTAATTCGATTAAACTTCAGCACCGTCACTGTCCCTGCATTAAAACTGTCGAGTAATGACGAACGAATACCGTTGGCAAATCAATCAGATTAACGTAGAGAAAAAGACTCGTTCCCCAAGTAGAAAATACAGTGATTGCGCACAACTGCCTCTCTCGATCGATCGGGGGGAGAGAGAGAGAGAGAGAGAGAGAGTCGTTAGATTAAGTTGACGTGAATGGAGGCGAATCGGTGAGCACGATGTTAAGATAAAATCTGTGTGATTCAGCTTCTTTCCCTCCAGGTCTCATTCCACGCACCTTCGCTACATCTCACTCCTACCTGAGATAGGACGCACGCAATAACTGCTCTCTGCAGCTTACGTGATTTTTATCTCCCTCGGCACACGGGAGAGCTCGAGGTCCGCCAAAAAATAGTGCTTTACGCCGATTAATTTTTATCTTCTCTCGCCCCCCCTACGCCCCTCTCTTTTTCTCTCACCCTCTCTCTCTCTCTCTCTCTCTCTCTCTCTCTCTCTCTCTCTCTCTCTAGTTCGCTCGCTCGCACGCTCTTTCTCCATAGCATGCTCATTCGCGCGAACTCACGAGCATGTTTTCGAGTCCGCCGAGGCATATTATACCCGCGACGCATCGTCGTGCTCCGCCGCCCCCGCCGCCATCATCCCCTTTCCATTCCTCGTTTCCCCAGCCCGCGTCGTCCCTCGTTCGCCGATCCCGAATTCGTTATAACCAGCCGAGAGCCATGCAACCGTAACTTCGCAGGATACGATGTACGCTAC
>VBVQ01004795.1:0-13662 GCA_011636635.1 Tetramorium simillimum | reverse complement strand
CCCCCCTCCCCCTTCTTCCTCGGACGCGCGCGCGCGCCGAGTTTCTCGTGTCGCGCGCGCGTCGTCCTGGCGAAGAACTTGTTCGTAGAATTTACTAAGCTAATTGTCTGGCGCCGTCCGATATTCCTCTGGCTGTATGCACAATTCGTGGACCATTTGGCAATTAGCTGTTTGACTTGCAATTCGTCGCGAGCGCGCGCCTCACGTTTCTTTCCGCTCCTCTCTCGCTGCACCTTTTCTTCATAATTGTTACCGAGCGAATCATTAGACAAATTTGCACACGCTAATGACGAATGCGAGAAATCAGGGGGAGAGCATTTCTTTTTTTTTTCTTTAGGAAATATTCAGTCAAGAGGAGACCTTGAGAGTAATTCTGCGAAAAGCAGCTTTGACTCCTTTCTTGGAATTCTACCTGAGAAGACGCTTTTATTCGCTGAACAAAGACGTAATTCAAGATGAGTCAGGTGCGAGTAAACAGACACTTTGAAAGATTATAACATCATAAAATGCTTCCAATTAACTGAGTAATAAAATATCGCTCAATTAACTCATCTGCCTTTGAACAAAAATATATTCAGTTTCATACATTACACTCGATGAAAATTTCATTAGTCGACCTCCGCAAGATGAGTTTTGTTAAATTTAACTCTTCATTATTTGAACTTTAGCCACTCGGTATTTCGTGCTTCGTCGGAAATGTTAAACTATGTTTTCTGGCATAGTTTTTACGCACAGAGAGTGATTAGTTTTTAAAATAACATTATCGGGCAATTATTTTCTATTACCTTCGTTTAAATTAACATCTTCGTAGCCTTTTCATACGCTTATACATATAACGTTGCTTCACAGCTCGGATGTAAGAGCATTACATGAGGAAAGACAGGAGGAGCGGGCAGTAATATATAAGACTCTCTCACATACAGAAGTTTCCTTGGGCCGAGGTAGTTACAGACTACGCTAAGAGACTTAGCCGTACGATATTGAAACACACCGTATACGACGAATCTTATAAGCGGCTTATATGCAGTTTGTATCACAGTTTAACGTGTGAGTTTCCGTGCTTGTCCAGCCTATCCACGAAGATCTTAACAACACACACGGTCGTTATAAAAGTGCAATGTGTTTAAGAAAATCGCACGCACACATATATAACCGTTATTGACAGAGACTGCAAAAAATTTTCCCATATCATTATATCGTAAGGTGTTTAGATATTTTTATAACAACTATAAAGAGTCGATTACATTGGACTTTGAATGAAAAAGGTTGGTTGATAAATGATTGCAGATCATTGAAAATTAATGTAAATTACGTTATTGAAATTGCTGAAATTATTGTTCTTTATATTTATATTTTCATAATAATATAAAGACTACAAAATTGTGTTATTATATTATATAATATTTAGGTATTTTTTACAGCAATTATGAAGAATAGATGTATTGGATTTCAGATGAAGATCGATTTCTGATAAATAATTAATTCGTAATTAATGAAAATCGTTACGTTATACACTGAGAGAAAAATATAGTTACTTTTGGACTCAACCATAATTTTATAATATTTCTAACACGAAATATGCATCATTATGTTAACCATAATTATCGTTAGAAATATTACAAAATTGTGGTTGGATCCAAAAGTAACTATATCTTTCTCAGTGCAAAAATTTTATTGTTCGAATGATTTTATTCTTCATTATATTTCTATTTTCATAATACATTATCAATGTCTTTAGATCTTATTATGTTGGAGTTGAAAATCTTAGTGCTCGAGCGGGAAGTTAACACTTAGCGGAGGAGTATACGAGATAACTTATTTATCTTGCATGCGTGTGCTCAGAGAACGGAGTAACGAGGGGCGCGGAAAGTGCGACATCCTACCGAATTCTCTCATAAATATTCAGATTTTCCACGGTGGTTTCTGGTATTTATTGCATCGTCGTCGAAACGCGCGACAGCGTGGCGGACAAAGCGTAGTCTGGTCCGAGGTGACTAAGCGGCAATATTGTGGCGCCTCGCTGTTGGCAATACGCCATGTGCATCTATTATAAGTCCGGGTTCGTAGTCGCAAACCGACGTACCCTAGACCTTCACCTCGAGTTTCCC
This sequence comes from Tetramorium simillimum, assembly GCA_011636635.1. Classification (NCBI taxonomy): domain Eukaryota; kingdom Metazoa; phylum Arthropoda; class Insecta; order Hymenoptera; family Formicidae; genus Tetramorium; species Tetramorium simillimum. Next base: position 11,554 of record VBVQ01004795.1, on the reverse strand, counting down.
CCCGCGCGATCCCGACGCACGTTGGTTTATCAACGCTTTTGCCTAAAGCAAGCGCGGTTTGCAATCGGCGCGGTTAGAATCTTCAAATTGCACCCATTTAGTTACGTAGTTATTCGTTAATCATGAACAATTTGGTAGATCCTATTTTTTACTTATAGTACTTTCCTACTAGATTTGTTTAAAATAAAGATTTTCAATCATTTTTGAATATCTGAATATTTCTTTGTTTGCACCAAACGTATTTATTATATAAAATGATAGCTTATACATTAATAATTACTTCGTGACAGTTCACGAATAATAATAATGAAAACCACGAAATTACTTACATATTTGAGTAATAGATTAGCAAGTAAAAATTGAAGTTTCAAATTTGATTATTTTATAATTGTAACAAATACAAAATTTGTTTTGTCAGACGAAAAAGAGTTTCTCGTACTTCCATTACTGAACCGACAAAGCTATATTGATCGATTCGCGGAACAGATACTTGAGTGTACTTTAAAAGCGCGTAACACGCGTTTCGCGTCAACACGCGTGCAATGAATTTTAATGTCACAATGGACAAGCGTTATTTTCATACAGAGAACTTGCGGCGCGGAGAGGATGGAATTAGTGAGCGGGCTAATAAATGTGTCAGAAAAATCTGTCCCCTGGGCGACGCGGATAGTCCGTGCGATTTAAAAATGCACGTTGATGCATTCTAAAACACCGAATACAAAAGGAAGAGAATATAATATCGATACCGTTCGCATTTATTCCGCAGAATAAAGAAATACGAGTCGTACATAAAAATTGAACTTTATGTGAAACCGTTATGAAAAAAATTAAAGATCGCAGATTTATATTTTTCAGAAATTTCCTTCCGCAACTACTAATCGTAAACTTCCTCTCTGTAATATTTCTTTTTTAATTATAAGGTGATATAGTTTTTTTTTGACGTTGTAGAACCGAAGTAATCTTAAAGGATAGTTTAGAATGTCTGTCGCGCGTGCAACCTTTAATTAAAAAGGATTAAACATCCCAAGGCTGAGGACGTTTAAACCTTGCAAAATGAGAAGACGAAAATCGCGAGGCAAGTGCTTGAAAATATCTCGGAGGGTACGGCGTATCGTGATTAAACGAATGGAGGAGAGAAGACGGCGTGTAAGATCGTCCTAATGTAAAGACCGGGTATACAGAGTAAAGAAACGGCATCTTGCATGTGACGACGGAAATTAGATATCCCGCGGAGGAGCGCTATTATGTGGGTAAACTCAAGAGGGCCGATCCCTCTCGGATATCCATCCGCGGCAAGATTTTGTTCTACCGGGCGATAATGTTCCGTACTGAAAGGCCCCCCCCCCTGCCCCCTCCGCGCAATATTGATCCGCCATGATTGGCGCTTATTGTATGTGAAAGTTTCAGCCGCACCGCAAGCGCCGCGAAACGGGGAAGATAATTTTCCGTATAAAACAGTCTTCTCATCTCGGGACGCAAGATTGTTATTAAATTTATGAACAGCAGCGCCGCGCGCGCGCTGCAGCTTCCGACGATAAAACTGAGCGGGCGAATTCGTCGGATTTAAACGGCGACGGCTGCCGCGGAATACGTGAATCTTCATATCCCGCGGTAATAGTATTTTTCTGTGAAGAAAGATCTGCGCCGTCGAATATATTTCACGGGAATGTATTTTGATGCGGCGGTATTTCGCGCGAGGATGAGCAAGGATATTTCGCTCGGCGACAAAAGTGTTGGCTGAAAATGCCCGGGATGCATCTCCGAAGTGCGAAATACTTTTATTGATAGGCATGACGAAGACGATTTCGAACCAACAGCGCCCGAATTCAATTATGCAAAATGCGCCCGTCTTTAATACACCTTTTATGAAGATTGAAAATATAAAATTAAAAAAATATATAAGAATTATAATATACATGTAAACTTATTTTCAAAATTTATTGTACGTGCTGAAGCAATTACAAAATTGTTTAAAGATATTTTCTATTCTAGAAATGTTAATAGTTTTAATATACTAAAAACTAATAATTGAAACAACTAGCTATTACAAATTATTAATATTTATAATTGTTACACTTTTACACATTTTTACAAAAGTTGTTATCTAAATTTTCTGTTTGTTTAAATTGTATAATTGACTTTTTGCAAATCCTGAATAGCTAAAATTGGAGTAAAATTAAAAAATTAAAATTTTAAGACGAAATTTTTTCTAATAATTTCTAAAACGGTCACTTTGCTGTCTAGAGAATAAGATCAATTTATTTACGGCCAATTGCAAAAATTTCCGCGATACGACACCCGTGATTTTACGAGATGACAGCCTCCGGAGCTCATCATACTCTCCCGCTCTAAATCGGTCATCAACTTCTTATCTGGAATCAGTCGTCTAAGCCTTAGTTGCCGAGCAGTACTTACGACTGGCACGAGGAGGAAGCTCACGTTGCATGGGAATTGGATTAGCAGCCGGAGAAACGGTAAGAGCAATTTCCGCGATAGTATCTATACACGGAGAGAGAGGAAGGGCACGGAAACCCTCTGATACGCCGCCGTGGTAGGGCGGCTGATAGCGATAGGACCTCGTGAGAGTTGAAAGCGACGTACACGGGGACTAATCCGGCACGCGATGCTACCTGGCAATGGTCTCTCCTCTAATTTGCATCGTAATGTCCGCCTGGTTGTCCGACGACCTTCTTTCGGATCGTATCGACGTATCGCTGCGTCATCGTAATTTCGCGAGATATCACTCGACGATTTCGCGAATAAATCAGCGTGGCGTCCCGCCTGTCCCGCCGCCGCCGCCGCCGCCCGCCGCAGTCTCATCTCGATCTAAACGAGTCTGACAAATGTAGAATGGTGGCCCGAGCGTACGACGTGGAATCGGATTAATAGCCGGAGAAACGCTAATAGAAATTTCGACGGTATCTCAATGGTGCCCGTGTAACGCTGTGGGGCGTGGTGTAACAATGCGTTTCCCGTTGCAAATAATGGATGCCGCTGATGTGCCTCGTATGGCCTACCCGGAGCTCGTTTGCGACTACCTCACGGCGATTGTCATCTATAGCATCACGCTGTCGGTATTGCCGCCTTTGTCTCCGCTCTATGCGCGCCTCGTCCGCATTGCGGCATAATGATTTTCCTCGCGTCTTGAGGAATTAATCATGCGATTACCGAGAGTCGGTTTCTTCTTATTCCTCCTCGTTACGGGAGTCGTAAATAAATTTGCCGGACACACGACGAAAGCGACCGTGATGTATGCGAACAACTTCCACGGCTTATAATATATATTTTAGGAACGTTACGACAAAGAAGCGCAAAATGATAGAAACAGAAATATTTGTATCGAATTGTGAAAAGTGGATCCGATCGATTATCCGTCTTCGCTGTCTCGAACTTGCTCCGCTGACCTCAAGTCATTTGCCTCTTATTTGATTAACTGTTTCGAGCTTTACTTAACGTCTTATCGAATGTCAGTCATTTAATCGTAGCACGGCGGTTATATAGCGGGTCCATACAACAACCCGTCGTCTATAGACGGTATGCAGCGTGGAAATTGAATTAGTTGCCGCCGGAACGGTGAGAGCAATTTCCCCGATAGTATCTACACACGGAGCCCAGGTCAAAGGAAAATGATAAACTCCGCAATAGATTGTGCAACAATGAAAGTACACTGATATATACGCGGAGTCTCGCCCGTATGCATTCTCCGCGGCTGCATTAAATTCTAGAGCCTTTTAATGCAAAAACGCGCGCCGGCGGTCGGGGCGGGAGATGATGCATGAAAAACCGAGTCTTTAAATAAACCATCGCAAGATAAACAAGTAAATAAAATATAAGTTTTCCGAGATACGCATTTATATCATTTTACATGACATATTTATCTTTATATATTTATTTAACTCTGCTCAGTGACACGTTTAAATATTTCAATCGTATCCGGATATCTAAACGCGAAACATAATCTTTCCGTTCCGCAAAGTTCCGCGGTTTAATCTCCCTTTAAAATAAAACTCCCTCGAAACGGCGGAGGAAGCTCAATTCCGAAATCTGTGCTTCGGGAAAACGTGGTTCGCGAAAAAAAGCTCGGAAATCGCGGGGGGGGATCGATAGACGGCGAGACGTGAGGGGGAAAAAAATCGCGCAAGCACAGCGCGCGCGAGTGAAAACCGGCGTTGCGACACGCCGTCGTTGAACGTCTATCTCGCGCTTTATCTCAAGCCGGCCCGCGGGTCCGGCCGTAGGACCAGCGGGCTCGCGAGCTACACAGGAATTGGATTAGCAGATGGAGAAACGGTAAGAGCAATTTCCGCGATAGTATCTGCACACAAGAGACAGGGACAGAGAGAGGGGGGGGAGAGGGGAGGGGGGAACAGCCGCGAGACACTGATACGTTCCCCCGTGGTAGGTTGTCTCCGCAACAAGCGAAGCGCCCCGGTGTTAATTACGCGCAATTGTCTGCGAGATCAGTGGCTTCAGCCAGCCAACGAGCCAGCCGACCGACCGACCCATCCCCGTACTCTACTTGCCACGGTTTATAAACGAGATACGTTCCCGTATACGGTAACAATCATTATCACGCTCGTGTTAACGCGCCGCCGCCGCTGCCGCCGCCGCCGCCGCCGCCGTTGCAGCGATTACGGAATGGCAGCAGCACGCGTTTAATCTCTAGGCCGGCTTGCGTAAGCTGTTTGCGCTTTTGCGAGCATCGTATCACGTTGCCGTGATACCTGACGGTGGGGCTCGGCCCGATCTCGCTCGACGAGACCTCATCGAGTCAATATTGAGTTACCGATTTCAATTTCGTTCATTGCGGCTTGGACTTTTCTTTAATTTTATCGTTGACCTCAGCTTGCGCCCGTATTATTTGCGTATTATTTGAGGGAAAGTCGGTCTCACTTTACTCATCCCGTGCGCGAAAACGGAGAGACACGCGGGAGGGCGGGAAAATAATTTAAAGTGCGCGAAAGCGGGTTTTCTCTTAAATAAATAAGCATGATGGACTGCCTGATCCCGATGTGGAAATTCAAGAGATGGTCGATTTATCTCTGTAGCATTTTGTGCGTCAAGCGTAACAGTACTTGGCAAAGTACATCGTCGTGTCTACTGTACTTCTCGATAACATTTGACAAATGTAGCTCGCCGGGAGGAAACTCTTCGATTAAAAATTCTAACTGATCCGCACGAGTAAAAGTGGACAAAATTGCGAGGGTATCCACTCTCTAAAAATAAATCAGCGTATAACTAGTGTATCAAATAGCGATAAGTATACTTTTAGTTTCCACTGCTCGATGCTGTAGAATTACAGTGGTGCTCAATCGCGCGGCGTCACGCGTGACAATAATCAGTTTGTCAAAATTGAATTCGCCGACAAAATCGGTCGAATTCCCACTAATTCACTTTTAGAGAGTACACCTTTAAATAATCGCTGCTGAATTTCGAGGGAAGATAACGGAAAGTTAATTTCATTTGAAATAAGCCTTCAAATGACAGACGATGCAACATGCGACGCAAAGTTTTCAGCGTTAACAGACACGCAGGAGGCGTGCACGATAATGCCCGCGATAATGCGCAATCTATAAACGCCGTTCGGAGCCGCAAGCAGAGTAAAAAGGCTCAGACAATCGCCGCGGTTTTGTCAGAACATCGACGCGATTACGGCGTTGCGGTACGCGGCTGATTATGCCGTTCGGCCGGCTTATGCACGCACGAATACGTACATACATTGTGCATTAACGCGCGCTACGGTATAATAACGGCTCGGCCGGCGCATGTGTGAGCGAAGACAAAAGATTTAGGTGATTGCCACGCTGGTTAACGTATCATTATGATCGCGGAATGGCAGATTGAGATTAACTGACAATATAATGGACCTACACGGGCAACACGGACCTACACGGTTATGTTAACATCACACCGATATCAAAATGGAGCATCGTTGGTGTTAGTCGCGGTATGCGTTGTTCGTACGTAGCTAAAGTTCCCGCGATTATTTCTAAATAGATTTAATTTGCGACGGAATTAATATCACGCTCCGACAGTTATTACTGCGGAATAGTAAATATCATCCATTTTGACGGCGGTCTTTAAATCGATTGCTAGTGAAATATGCATGTCTAATCGATCGGATTAGGTCGTAGCCTGTACTACTGTAGTTAATCATTCATGTAAGCTCTCGGTTTTTTTATCGGTTACCTTCGACAGATGCTACGATGGAAATAGCAGCGCGCAAGAGATATCCTCTCAAGGAATAGTAGAAATAAAAATATATTTTTATCCCTAATTAATTGTATTTTATTATATTCAATTATAATTTAGTTATTGGAAAATTACAAAATATTGCTTCTCTTCAATCAAATTTGCCCGCGACAGTCTTTATGCACATATAACAAACGTATAAATTTAGCTTCTGAAATATTCTTTGCATGTATTATTATTTTTTAGATTTGCATTTTTTAGACTTGCCAGAATTGCAAGAATTGCATTTGGAAGATAGGTTCAAGTTGACTGCCTAAACGCGGGAAGTAGGGAATAGAGACAGCGGAAAACTCCGTCGCGCCGACAGTGCAATGAGAGAAGAATTTTCGCGGCCGCGGGAGTATGCCATTCGGGATATAGGTTGGATGGGACTTAATTACAAATATAATTAAAGCCCAGTGCCTGTTTATAAAGCAATTTTGCAAGTAAAATGCCGCACGCGGCGCCTCTCGTTATCACGAAATATAAATACATTTTGCGTATCGCGCGCTAATAAAGAAGTGAAATAATTCACACGTAGAGCGTAGAGCTCGCGCACGCTAATGTGTGTTTAAAAATAATGTTCCAGTCAGCGTTTGTTGTAATCTTAATTGCGCGTTAGTGTGTACGCGCGGCAGGGGGGGGGGGAGAATTTTTCGTCCACTTCATATTTCGCGATACAAGATTTATTCGACGGCGCGAACGCGAAACAATTCTCGCTAAAACGAGAAATATTTTGCATAATGTATACGTACGAGCCTTAATTAACCTATTCACAGATACACGGTATAGCTGGCGACAGAAGGAGATTTAATTATTCAGGGGACTTGAGAGGTAGGCGCGTGTTATTCCAGTCGCGTCTGCTTTAAACAATCCTTCCCTTAGAGTCGCGTCAATTAAACTTCGATAGTTGTCTAATTTTAAGTGAAAGGTTAAAGGTTCCGTCTTAATTTAAACAATGGCACCGTGATTGAATCGAGGAGCATACAATATATGCCCCTTTCTTCTATGTCTTCGCTGTAAGGAAGAAACATATTACTTTGGGATAGCATACAATTTTATTACACTGAAAAAGAATTCTGGTTAAAAACGGACGGAATCGGAAAAATCTTGTAGGATTGCTCAAATATTCTGGTTATTATAAATTATAAAGTATCGAGTTCTATTATAATAACCAGAATTTCTATTACAGTAACTAGAATATTTGATCAATCCGAGATTTTCTGGTTCGTCCGTTTTTAGAATTCCCTCAGTGTAAACTCGACGCGTTTCAATTTTGTCGGAAAACAAAGTAATTATAATACGCCTGCACGTTACGTAATTTTTTTCCGCACAACGATTCATATTTAGCTGCAGAAATCTCAGTTCAGTTTGCACAGCAATACAATCTATTTTCCGCAGCAGAAGCACCTCTAAGACCGGTCTCTTTATTCGCGGTGGAATGCACGACGATCGCCAGTAACAACCCGATAAATGTATTCAACGGCTTTGAGGGATACTGCATTCGCTATCCGGGAGACAGTAATCGCGCGTGTTCCGCGCTCCGTGCGCGGCCGCGCCGCGCGACAATCGGCCACATTGTTATGCGACGTGTTTAATTAAAGATTCGGTGCAAATGAGTTTCGCGTGCACGTCGTAACTCGGCTGTTAACCGGGTCACAAGGACTTGCACGGGTGCACGCATCTTCTGCTGATTATGGCCCGACAGGGTAGAAATATAGCGGCGCATTGTAGAACGAAACAGTATTGCGGTGTGGGGCGGACTGTATGTTTAACAGCTTCAGAAGACATGAGAAAATTACACTTGTGCAAAAGTAATGAGAAAAATTTCATTTTTCGCAACCCTGCAGACTTGCTCTCATGTGAAAGTAAACAAAAAAAATTTACGTTTAAGAGACGTTTGGAGCTAAAATGAAATAAAATGGGATAAGATACTAAAATTCAAAATACGCTCGATCTTCTAGATTTTTTTTATGCTTATATTAATTTAAAAAAGTTAGCAGTAGATAAAATAATTGCTTTAATAGAAATATTTAATTTTAAATACAAAACGTTATTAAACCGAATTTTCTAAAACACGACGATTAGGAAAAATAAAAATTTTCATTTTCAACTTTTATGTAAAATATTTAAAGCAAGTTATTATGGAATGTATAGCACCATTACAAAACACAATGTTACAAAATGTTAGTAATGTAAAAATTCCACGCCAGAAAGGCCGCGGCGTCTATACAAAGTTGCCTAATATGCGGCAAAATGGACACGATGCTATTCTTTTGTGCCAGGCGGAAAAAGTAAAAGAATGGCGGACATTATGCAAAAAAAAAAAAGAAAGAAAGGACACGCAATTGCGGCGTAAGGAGATTGGCGGACGAGGCACTATGAAGCGTTTTATTAAAGATCTTGCGCGAACGCATTTCGCATGCTTGTCGGAACTTTGTGACCGCCGGTCATCCCGTCGCTATCGTGCGCTATGCGTTTACGCATACTTTACGCATAATGTGTGCGCATAAATTCGCGGGGCTTGAAAGCGCATCTAACTGAAAATGAATGGCGCGCGTTATAGCGCAAATTAAACTCGCACGTGTTTCGCCGTGTCTCTCTGTGTTATTAAAGTGCCGAGGGGAATTATGAGGAGAGAGGATATCTTTGAAACGGGGGCCGAATCGAGGGAACTGATTTCCTAATGCTGATAAATCGCTCACATTGCGCGCGATATAAATCCAATTAGGATAAAACTATTTCCGCATATATGCATACGATGTATATCGTTAAATTAATTGTGACGGACGTGTTTGCCGGTGGGGGAATTAATGTGCGCGTTTTTATCTTAAAATTTCTCGTTAATATTCACGACGTAATCATAATTTTTATAAAATACATTTATTGAAGTTTTATCGCGTGCATTATAATCGACAGAATATAATATAAAGCTGTCGCCGGTATCGGATGGGGAGCGCCTCATTTATCGCGCTTTCGTACATTACAGTTCCTCGCGCACGCGAACGCGCTGACGCGGGCAAAAAGTGTCGTTCAATGCAATCAGTAAATGGAATGTCTAACAAAGCAGAACCTCAAATCGTACATATAATTCCGCGAAATCTTCGCTCGGTGCTTACAGATATTATTTCAGGATCGGATCGAAATTCGAAGTTGCGGCGACGAGAATATTAAAAGCACTGCTGTATTTTCGATAGCATTACCGATTCCTCGAGAAATTGGATTCCCAATTAAATGTCTCCGATTCAGAAAAAGATGCGGATCCAAGGACCGAGCGACTTTCCCACGCGGTAAAATCGTAAGGAGAAGCCCGCCGTAACGCGAAACGGCAATTCCGAGCAAGTCGAAAGCAAAAGCCACAGCGGCGGACGCACAAACGTGGGGCAGAACTTCTCGCGCGCAATCTCGGATTTCTGCGCTCCCTCAGTTTCGGAAAACGAGAATTGAAAGCGACTTTCGTCGCCAATTCCTGCATCGTATGCATATCCCGCGAGACAAGAAAAAAAAGGAGAGATAAGAAAATGTGCAAGTAAGGATACCTTGGTAGCAATATTCCTGAGATATCTCGCATAAGAGCCACGAGATACCATCATATCTGCTGGGATATACATACGTTTTTCTTTTTTTCATGGCGTCCAAGGTATTCTCAGATTGTCGCACGAATTTCCCTCGCAATTCTCACACATCTCTCGTTGATACTTTTTCTTTTGAACATCCTATATTCTATATACTTCAAAAAAATGTAAAATTTATATAATATATTAGCAGTGATTTGAGAAAAAAAAATCGAAATACACAGGGTGTTTCTTAAAGACCGCCCATTTACATACTGTGCTTTCTTATCAAAAATTGAGCTGAAAAGTCCTTTGAATCATTTTGTTCTATAATGCTTAATAAAACAGTAATTATTAAATAAAGTTAATACAATATCAGGATCGTTTTTTAAACAGACATGAGTCAGTGAGCGCTTGACAGTGTATGATTTATTAATAAATTCGCCCTGCATATTATTAAACACACTGAAAAAAAAATCTGGTTAAAAATGGCCGAATCAGAAAAATCTTGTAGAATTGATCAAATATTCTGATTATTATAATTCTGGTTATTACAAGTTGTAAATTGAGTTCTATTATAACAACCAGAATATTTGATCAATCCTACAAGATTTTCTGACTCGTCCGTTTTTAACCAGAAAATTTTTTTCACTCCGTCTAGACGATGAAGTATGCTGATTGGATTAACTTTATTCAACAATTATCGCTTCATTAAGCATTATAAAAAAAAAAAAGATTCAGGACTCCTCAACGCATTGCGCATTCACGATACTCAACGCGATTTTAATACACTTGGCAGATATTTGCACGAGAGCGAGCCGGACGGATGGGCGTTGCGCGTCTCGTCCGCACAAGGCACAGAGACGCACACACGCGCGCGCGCGAGATAGTGCGTGCCCTCGGCGTCTCGGCGGCGTACGCGTGACATGCATTAATGCGACGCGACTCGGACGCTCGTCGGCACTCCGAGCCTCTCGTAAAACGCGCTCGCTAGTGCAGGGCGTGATTGCGCCGCACTTAATGGGCCTTTAACCCCTGCGCGCTCCAGCGGACCGTTCCGCCGGCACGGAGACTTCCGGTACAATTTTCCCATTGAAGACAGCCCCGCTGCCGCCCCATTAAAACTCCCGTTCCTGCCCTCCCCTGCCTCTTCTGCTTCCCCTCTCGGATACGAGGCGAACACCTTTTCCCTTGTAGGACTTTGCCTTGAATCGAACAAAGCTATTTTTTTTAATAGCTCTTTTGATTTGTTAGACTTTTACTGTCGCATTTTATGCCTTTATATTATTACCGTGTTTCGGGAAAACGAAGGTTTAAGAGGGAAAATTATATTCGCGCGCATTCGAATTTAGTCTGACTTTAATTATTAAAAGGAATTAACTTATCTATTACATTTTTAATTTTTCCAGTCTGGTAATTAAAAGCGTTCGCAAAAAAAAACCCCCCGTTTTACCGTCAAGTTATTTTGTTTCTCTTAATAACCGGCATTCGTTAACTTATTAATGAATTTTAAATCGTTACACCGGAGTTTATTTTTAATTAACTTTGCGATTTTTGTGTGAAAGATTTTAATTCAACCAGGAAACGTTAAGATAGCTTTGCGCCTCTTTCTTTCTCGCTCTTTCCCCCAGCCGCCAGGCCCTCGTCGTTACCTCGTTCCCTTCGGTCCCCTTCAACTCACGTATGATGAATGGGACACTGAAGGATCGACGAACCCAAATCGAGCAGCGAAATTTGCGCCGTCGATGCGCGCCCCCCCCCCCCCCCCC
>VBVQ01004794.1:0-10927 GCA_011636635.1 Tetramorium simillimum | reverse complement strand
GATATATAGATTTTGGTACTCGACAAATTTCTTAAAGCTCAATTTTCGCGTGTTTTTGAAGACGTTATTTTCTTAAAAATAAGAAAAAATATAACATCAATTTGATAGGAGGTAGCATATAATATATACATGAGTATATAAATGTTTATTTCGAGCTTTCAATTAAAAGATAATTTCCAAAAATAAAATGATTTGTCGATATTGGTCTTTCCTCTATATATAAATTTGAAATATTACAAGAAAATCCGACAACAGTGAAAAACTTAAGAATTTATACACAAGAAAAGGACACGTTAAACTTCTTTCATCAGAAAAGAATGGATTCTGAATTAATGAAAAACTGTGTGCCTCGAGAAATCAGTTTGTTGATATACCTATAATTTCGGAGAAACTGTTCACGTGTAATAGTGATGTCTCTTTCGCGAAGGTCAGGCGTTAGATTGCATTTGCGGGCTTGTATCCCGGCGGCCGCTTCGTTCCCTCGTTCGCACGGGGCCTTCACGTCGATCAGCCGCGCGGTCCATTCCCCGAGGAACGTCGAACACGTGTCGAACGAACGACATGGGCGCACCTAATCACACAACGGTGGTCTGCGATGCGTGTACTCACGAGTTTCTCGCTCCTAGGTGGTACCGCACGGTGCGCACACAATGCCCCGCGAGTTGTATGCTGCAACGGTGAAACCGGGCAGGATTTCACGGCGCAGAAATCTTAATTCCTGGAAGAGAGAACGGGAGGAAACGGGGTGTACGCGTGTGCGTGTGCGTGCGCGTGTGTGTATGTGTGTGCGCGGCGGGAACCAGGAAGAGGAGAAACGGAGAGATAAGAGAGGAGAAAAAGAGAGGGAGAAAACGGCTCGGGATCTCCGTCCGATCGTTGTACAAGGATAATGCAGATAAATCGTAATCCCAGCGCCACGAAACGAGTGTCGATTAATTCCGAGATGAGCCCTGTCAAAATACAGGCGCGCCGCGAGGCCTGCCGCTCTCGCCCGCGCTCACCCCGCGAGAGCTAATCTTGACTAATAACTGTCGCAACTGCGCGCGCGAGGAACTGAAAGGAAGGGCCCCGTTATGGGTCTATGAGGGACGGCGGAGCGGCGTGTGTCTCGCATCTCGCCCTGCGCCGGCCTCGTATGTATCTTCTCTCACGATAGATACGTCCATAGATCAGAGATTACCGTAATAAACCAATCACCTTCCTCGAGTGAAAATGATGAAAATTCATCGCGACGCTCTCGACGCGATCGTCCCCAGATCGGCGCGCTTTTGGCTGCCGGAGACAACGAGAGGATGTGAGTACCTTTGTATTTACTATATGTAATTTACAACATTGTCTGTAAACTCGGAATCGAGTTTCCAAGACGTATATACTACGGTGACCATATTTCTCTCTCTCTCTCTCTCTCTTTGAGAAAAATAAAGGACATCGCCATCTATCCTTCTCTTATAAACAAGTGCAATGTAAATTTATTATTATCATTTTAATATTTTTCCCTGAATATGTATTTATACGAAAAAAAGTAAAATTTTGTAAACTAAACTAATTGTACATAAATAAAAAAAGAAACACATCTTTATTTAAACAGTACGCAAAATATACAAAGGTGATAAAGACTTAACTGAAGTATAGGACATTTTAAAGGACTTTTCAGAAATAAAGAACAAAAGTGAGTTTTCAAGAAAAAAATTAATCTAAAGGACACATCTAAAATAAATAAAGGACTGTCCTCTGTAATGTAGGACGGAGAATCACCGTAATTATTACCGAACAAAAGAAAAACACACATTAGACGAAACTTTTGAGAAATATCGAATGTCCAAAAGTAAAAAGAAATAATTATATAAAAGGAGTCACTTTATTCCAAAATGCAGAACATTTTGTGTTACAGTGTTTAAATTGTAAAATGATTTCACTAATATCGATAAATTTTATTCTTCTCATTGACATATGTTCTTATTAATGTAATACAGAAATTATTTTAACATTATCTCGAGAATTTTTGAATCGTTTGAAGCACTTGATTCTGAAGACGCAGAAGAACGGAGAACGAAAGGCGAGAACGCGCGCGAGAATTCACAATGAATCGTGATCGAGATCACGGCGAGCGCGGAGATGTGAAATACATGCGATTTACCGATTTACCGATGCCCGCGTACCGATCAACGGCGTCCGTTCTAAATTCGCGAGATTGGGCACTTAGCAGGAGGCGAGAGATGTCGGTCGTTCCGCCGAGGCATTTCTCTCGGCTACGTGACCGACCATCCCCCGAATGACATTATACTCCGCTGACCTCGGCGTACAGTCGATTCGCAAAGAGGGATCGATTTATCCGCGGCCTGAAAGAAAGGCAAAGGCCTACCTCTCGACACGCGATTACGCCCCGTTACGGAAACCCTTTTCTCAATGCGCCGCTCGAAAAGCTCGCGATCCCATTCGTGGGAAAACGAGTATCCAGCCAAATTGGCGCTCCCGGAAGTGCTTCGGACGAATCGATCGGCCGTGCCTCGTAAAGAATCGGGTTTTCTTTCGAGATAAACTTGTCGATGAGTTGGCCGGCAAGATTGATCGCCGGCGAAATGGCGTGACCGAAAGGTTTGTGTGCCCGCTTAATTGCGTCGAGAGCACGGGGGTTTTTATTACGCCGCGTTACGTTCCACCGCAGCCGCTGCCGCCGCCGCCGCCGCCGCCGCCGCCGCCGCCGCCGCCGGAGCACGCGATCCACCGCGAGACGTTGGGAACAAAGTATTACGATCATAAATAAAGTTGGCGTAATTACTTTAACAATTACCATTATCCGTTTCTTCCTCGTCGCCTTCCGACGCCGTTTACCATTTAAATCCTCCATGATCCAGCTCGCTGCGATATATCTTCCTCGAGAGACTTTTCTGCGTCAGTGATAAGTGAAACCTGCTTCCCGTTTTCGCATTTTTAACTCGCCGCGTACTCGTCGAATCGAACTGAAGAACTTCCTGAAGAATCTGTACCCAAAGTAAAATAATATAATATGAGAACAATAATAATAATAATCATAATCATAATAAATAATAATCGTTTGATTTTATTCGAATAATAAAACTCCAATAATAATAAAAAATAATAATAATAAGAATAAAATAAAATTCATTTGTTTTCATTCTTGAAATTTATTAAATTAAATTACTAAAATCTTGCAATTTAAAGTTTTTATTATAAATTTTTCGATATTTAAACAATTGTAATTTTTTACTATTTTTGATAAGCTACAAGACTTTTTGATTTTAGATGTTAAACATTGCAATAAAGATTATTATTATTATTATATTTACTATTTCCAGGTGAGATTCATATTTTTAGACATTCTCTTCACGATAAAGGAATTAAAATAAATTAAATTAGTGATTCAATTCAGTGAAAAATTTCATCATTTCCGTATTAGAAGCATGCTGTTTGCCATCGATTTCTGGATCCATCAAAGATGCAGGATCGACGAGCTTCGCGGGCACATCATCTGAATGGAGAACGAAAGCGACCGCGCGGCCGAGGTGTTCGGGGAGCAATCAGCGCTAAGTACAGCGATTCCCCGAGCACCGTGACGCCATCTTGTTACGTGAGCGTCGTTTGTCTCTGACATATGATCCAGGGAACCCGTTGGTTGCCTCACCTGTCCGCTTCTTACACGTACGCCGCGCATCGCCACCGAGCGCGGCGGATCGCTCGCTCGCCCGCGCGCGCGCGCGCGGGGATCTAGATCGAGATCGGAGATGGATACGCTCGCGAAACAAATTGATTCCGATGATAAGCCTCGATCGAATCCGTATCGAATGCGGTAATTTGCGAAAGAATCGACACGCGGATGTATTAGGAGCGTCAGCCACATGTCTGCATCAGGGATTCCGGCTTTTCCCCGTCGGGACGATCCTTTTTACTGACGCGCGTTGCATCATTCGCGGGTTACCGCGTCGAATTTCGCTTTGATGCGTCCGTCTTAATGCACGACAGCGCGTTCTCACGTCCGCGTGATCTCGCTAGGATCCCGCGTGTCAATCAGCTGCATTCACGTCCGCCTCGGATTCTCATGCAATCGGTATCAGGATTTGCTCTCGCGTGTAACGAGATATGATCGAACTGGTCAAAGGCTCAATTGGCGAGATGCCAAAGATCGCCGGAGATTCGCCGGAGTGTGGATACTATTTTTTTTACGAGAAACCAGTCGAGCCCGCTGGCAATCTATGTGTTTTACAATATCTTTAATTCTAATGGCGCAATATATCGACGATTTTGCCGCGGTATGATGCGGTTACCGAACTCAACCACCAATAATCCCAACCAGAATTGAATTACTATGGAACCTGAAGGTATTACCGTTAGTGCAAGCGCATGCTGGATCTCCTTAGCTCGCTACGTGTGCGAAAAGCGATCGAAATTCCCTGAAAATCCAGAGCGTGCGAAAGGCACGTCGAAATTTCCTGAAAATCCAGGGCGTGAGAATATCGTAAACTTCAATCGTGAGATCCACGCCCGTGCTCCCGTTCTTTTCGATCGTGAGCCACCTACACTGAGAGAAAAATATAGTTACTTTTGGATACAACTATAATTTTATAATATTTCTAACAATAAATGTATCTAAAAAAAATAATTTTGATATACGTGGAATCCTCTAAATCTTAAAGGATTTTGACCTCTTATATTGACCTCAAAAGGATTCCTCTGAAATCAAGAGAAAAATAGTATAAACAAGAGTATTTAAGAGAGAAAAATGTATTTTTCAGTTTATTAAAAGAGAAATATGTTTGCTGCAAAACAGTAAACTTAGAATATCCCCTTGTCCACAACCTTGCTTTAAGAAAATATTTTAGCCGTAAACTATAACCAATCACTGTCGATTATTCTCCTCATATTCGACTGTGATTGGTCACAGCTTACGGCTTAGAGCTAAAATATTTTCTTAAAGCAAGATTGTAGATCAAGGGGTATGAGATTATAGGAAAAATCACATTGAACGTAAAATACTTTTTTTAGGGTGTATGATTAACTTAACTATATGCATCATTATGTTATTCATAATTATCATTAGAAATACTATTAAATTGTGGTTGCGCCCAAAAGTAGCTATACTTTTCTTTCAGTGCAGTTTGTTCAGCCTTCCGAGAAGCCATTTGTCACCGGCCGCATCACGGCCGGCCGAAGGTCACCGCCTGGAGAACGCAGCGCGCTCACGATCCACTCGCGATCGATTAGCCGGCGCGATCTACACGATCGAGAGCGCAGGTCTATCTTTGGAATAGATCTGAATAGCCGCTCTTTAACTACCACGGCGGCGGCGGCGGCGACGATCAGTCGGGTGTCGAAGCGACGCCGAAGACACGGTTCGCAGCCTCGATCAAAATCACAATCCCGATCTCGATCCCACCTTCGGCAGCGGCGGCGGAGGAAAGGGGGGACCCAGGGGCCTGACGCGCGGCGAGGAGCGGAAAAGGGGCGGGGTGCAGGGTAGGGGACAACGACGGGGCCCCGAAGAATCCGCGTCGGCCACTTCCCATGTTAATATCCGGTTATGCGTAAGGTATGGAGGCGTACGGCCAGTTTGCATGGAAACTAAGGCATTACCGTCGTGGACCACCGGAGTCGAACCACTCGTCGAACGGCCCTGTTTGCCGACACCTCGGTGGACGACTCACCCTACTCCTTATCTCTCTCTCTCCCGCTCCTCCTCGGGGCCCCTCTCGCGCCTGCCTCTCTTCCTCGCGCTCGTCTCTCCCCCTCCTCCTCCCTTTCCGGAGAGACGTTCCGTTCTCTCATCCGCGGATTGTTCAGATTACGCCTAAGTATCACCGCCGGATCATTGCGGTTTTATCGATACCGGCGGGACGGGCCCCGCTCAGATCTAGGGGCCCATGCCAACTTATCGGCGTTAACGATCGCGCGGGGCCGCGTATCGCCGATCGTCGAATTAAATGGTAAGGCCGGCTCGCTCGCATCTCCCGCGCTCCTTTCGGGATAGATAAGACTGGGAAATCGCGCTGGGAAGCGCGATAGCGCGCGCACCGACGTTTGAGGTAGCTTTCGCCGTTGTTCTACCTATTGTTTATCGGGCAGCTCGGTCTTGCGATTCGATAATGCGACGGCGTGAGTTTTAATTTTACGACGCTCGTGGAAAGCGTCTTCACGTGGGGCCTCTTGTCTTTTTCTCTTCTCCTTGAAATGTTTTTCGAACGAGGAAAAAACCTTTTTCGACTGTTAGATTAGGTGTCAATTAGACGTGGGCGGTCGTCGATCGCAAGTTTAGGTAGAATCCCTCTCGGAGGTTTTATTTTTATTTGAGGAACTTGCTTCTCGCTTTTCTTCCAAATTTCTCAACAATAAAATTGTAACGTCTTGTAATAATTAAAGGATAAACATCATGATATGATTGATATGTACGGTGATCATCCGTCCAATATTACAGAGGATAGTCTTTTATTTTAGATCTGTGCCCTTTAGATTCATTTTTTTCTTGAAAACTTATTTTTGTCTTTTATTTCTGAACAGTCATTTCATACAAACTTTCATAAAAGATATTTCATATAAATATATATTCAGGGAAAAATATTAATGATAATAATAAATTTACATTGCACTTGTTGGTGGAAGAAGGGTAGATGGTGCTGTCCTTTATTTTTCTCAAAGAGAAATATAATCACTGTATTGATATGCTGCACTGAGAGAAAAATATAGTTTGCTTCTGGACTCAACCACAATTTTATAATATTTGACCATAATGATGCATATAGTTAATCACATTTAAAATTGTGGTTGAGTCCAAAAGTAATTATATTTTGCTCTCAGTGCATGACAGTTCATAACAATAAATTGATTTCAATTAATTCGAATGCAAATGAAACTCCGCGCAGAGTGGGAATCCCTAAGACCTGCAGGCCTTCACGGTCGGCGCATTCCTGTGACATTTCATCCGCATCGGCGGATCGCTTTTCAATGCGGACCCGCCGCATCCGAGAACGGTGTCTATGCCGGATCTAAAAGCTGGCCGGCGCCCACACTCGGGGTTTCCTAGACCTAAGGAGATTCGAAGTTCCCTCCGCGGTCGTTTACGCCTTATTTATTCTCGTAATTTACTCCCACGCGGCCCTTGCGCGCCAGCAATTTACTTTACGACGATCATATCTGAAAGTGGCCGGTGGAGAGTGCCGCCCGGATCCGCCGAGCGGTCCCTGGGACCGCGCGCTCGCGCGAGTCGCGTCGCGGGGTACCCGTCCGCGGCCCCCGCGGATAATGGGAAGGTGGGAAAAGGGGACGGGGTGATGACGCCGGTGAAAAAGAAAGAGAGACGGCGTAGCCGCGTAGCGGGGGAGAGAATCTCAACGCGGGTCCGGGCCGCGCCGCGTCTTTTCGCGACGGCGTTTATGGACTGTCGGCGCGGAATATAGAAAAGTCCGCGGCGCGGCGAGCGCCGTGCCCCGAGTGTGTACTCGCGGCGAATACTTTACGGCCCTTAAACGTCCGCGGTCGCGGGAAGGCCGCCGCTTCGAGAGGCCGCCCGATGTCGGAAACCACGCTCGCGTCTCCGCGTCTTCGTCGATTTCGAAGCGGCGCAAATCGGAAGAGTCACACGCTGAGGGAACGGATGTACACTGCTGTTCAGTAATGCCCGGACCCTCGTTTGCCTGTACTCTAATTTGCTATGAGTCGCGATTGCTTTTACTCAATATTCAGTTAATTTGACTAAAATTCACTAAAATAATGAGATAAAATTAGCGACATATTAAGTAAGCTTTACTCAATATGTTGTTAATTCATCTAATTTAACTTCCATGTTAGTCAAAATCTTTTTTATTTTTTTTTTAGTTAAGATTAATGAAATATTGAGTAGGAGCAGTGGCGACCTATGGAATAGTTAAAAATGACTCAAATTAAATATAATTTGACATTACGAGTTTAACAGTGTGAAGTGACATTTTTGATGTGCTTATTCCAATTTATGTAAATCGATGAGTTTCAGATTGCACAGGTTATACATGAAAATAATGATCCTAAATAAACAAATCTTACCTGTTGTAAAAAAAATTGCAAATGGGGGTAAATCGCGTGGCTTCGTGTTAACATAAGTAATTAGAAACAATAGATCCTAGCCTTCATCGCACGTATTTTTCTCATTATGGGAGTAAGAGTTTAAGACTCTATGGAGTCGAATAGATAAAGAATAAAAGTTGTCCACAACCTTAAACGTCCTTTTACACAGATGGGACAACTCATGGTAAAAACTGATGTCTAGATATTATTAATTATTGAATAGCAGTGTACATTCGCGATTAGGTGGCACGGAGGTGGCACGAGTGGCTACCCTGCAAGGGTAGCGCGACTTTTACGCGCGAAACCTGTCGTTCCCGCCATTCAAATGGCATAATCGCGATTTTCACGACAGGCATCTCTGAAATGCGACCTCTGACAAGCGGCGGTCGTCGAAAGCGGTTAAGCGGCGCCGGGGAGATCGTGTCGCATCGGGTATTTCCCCTCCGATGGATCGCAATTACCGCATTATGCCGATATTCGCGCGTTCGCACGTGCAACCTTCGGCGATCTTTCAATTACATTAATTGAAGCTGAGCGCCGGTGTCGGCCGCCGCGAGATACGACGACGCGCGTCGCATTCGCGAAATAGATTTACCGATGCCCGAAGGATGTCTGGATTCTTCGGCTCCCACCTGAGATGAGCTGGTTAAGGCGGGTGCATTCTCGAAATAAAGATGCGCGAGATACATTTTTGCAATGAATTACAAGATGTCGATTACATATATATACAGGGTGTCCCAAAAAGTTCAGGTCCATGAAAAATCTCGAAAAATATAAGTTTTACAGAAAAGTGTTTCATTCAAAGTACGCATTGAAAGACCGCGAAATAATAACGCAATTGTGATTGGTGACGATAGAAATATTTATTATATTATTTTGTAATTAGTCTTGTTACTATTCTTTAATCATAGAATCTAATTGAAAAATTAAGATTGATGTGTTATCCGAAAATTTTATGGAATTTGTATTTTATTTGAAAAATGATTTTACTTTCAACTTGAGTAAAAGGGAATTTTATGGAGAAATATTTAACTATCTATGAGGTTGTTTAAGAAATTAATAATCGTTAAGATTATATTGTACAATCTGTAGAAAATTGTTAAATATTAAAGAACATACATCAGTAATTTTTTCAAGAATAAGTAATATAATTTCGCAGTAACGCTTGCAATCGTCGGAGAATTTAAGGCCTTCTACGAGTTTCTGCTCGAATGCGGTGGCATTTTTTAAAGACTATTACGATAACTGATTGCGGTTATAAATTGACAGTTTTGACCTGTTGCATACTGGGTTACACAATCCTCTTACAGCTTACCCACAAAGACTTTCTCTAATCTTAATTGCACATACCATTCCTGCATATCTCTCGCCTATGTGTATCTATTCACGCTCTATATTATTATTACAATTTTATTACACTCATAGATGCATTCAACTGGAAATTGAATTATTTCCGTACGTTCTACGGTCTTTTGATTAAGAAGATTTACGAAAGAAAATTGAACAATAAGAATCAATTAATAATTTGCGAGTTTTACATGACGATAATCACTATTTTTTCTTGTTAATTGCATACTTTGTATATTCTTTAAAAATACAAGGAACGCGTTTTTTGCGGAATGGAATTTCAAGTACTCGCTCCAACCCGAAATCGGATTGGCATCCAGGTCGATAACGTCCAATCGGACGTGGACACCGGTGGCATTAGCTCGTAATCGGTGCTAAAGAGGACCTTTAAATTACAGGCCGGGTCGCTGATAAATATCGCGCGCGCGCGCGCGCGCGGACCCACGGATTCCGTCCGGATACGACGGTCCAATTACGCAGGCATATTTATACTCATTCTCTCCTCGCGGTCCATCGCGGGGCTCATTCTCGGTCGCGTGCGCGATTTAATGAGGCCCGGGGGGGGGAGCCCCCCCGCGTTCGCACCCTCGAAAAATGCGGTCGAAATTATTTATATATGCGGGATATCCCGAGACTTAAGTGGCAGCCCGCTGCCAAGGTCCATTACGTTCCCGAATCCGCGGGGGCGGCTACCCCTCTCTCCTCCCCCCCGTAAATATTTCTGCGTCGTGAACGAAATTTCGAAATTCTTCCCCGAGCGCGGAAACCCGCACTGAAAAAAACTGCCACAGGATTAACATGCCATGTTTGGTTAAACAAAATTTGGTTGGACTGAACAGAATTTCTGGTTATTCGTAAAATATTCTGGTAATCAACCAGAACATTTAGTTCTAACAACGGTCGACGTTTGATTACTGCTGATCCAGTTATAATATCCAAGTGTTTAGATATTACAACTACTAAGTATGTTTAGATGAACGTAACATGTATATAATTGATAAAATTGAACGTAATTTCTAAATATTATAATGAAACATTCTAGTTCACAACCAGAACATTTTGTTGCTTTCACCAGAATGCAATCATATCTATTTGTTTACCTGCACTAGAATATGTGTAACCAAACTTGTCTGCTTGTCTTCGTCAGAAACGCGTTACCAAACTTGTCAAGTTAACTTAATCAAAAGTATGCCTCGTTCATTTTTCACCAGGCACCGTGGTTAATATATCCAGACTTCTGATTGGTCAAACCAAACTCTTTTTCCGTGCGGGAGATCCGTAGAAGTCGAGTACCGTCGAGTTCCCTCAAGCCGCGATTTAAAGACGAAGAGTCGCGCCGGGTTACGGATCCGGGACCTGTTAAATAACGTTAACCGCGCGGAGTCAAAGGCGGAGGAGTTAATTGGACGGTTGAAAGAGCCTCGGCGTGTGAACGGGCGATACCGTATCAGCGGGTCGACGGTAATTCCGACGGAGAATTGAATTTGCCAATTAGCGTCCGGCGCGAGAGGCGGCGGGGGTAATTCGGGAG
>VBVQ01004793.1:0-13703 GCA_011636635.1 Tetramorium simillimum | reverse complement strand
TATATATATATATATATACATCTCCATATGCAACAACCTTGACTATATACCTCGACCACTCATTGCACTT
Organism: Tetramorium simillimum; assembly: GCA_011636635.1. Taxonomy (NCBI): domain Eukaryota; kingdom Metazoa; phylum Arthropoda; class Insecta; order Hymenoptera; family Formicidae; genus Tetramorium; species Tetramorium simillimum. The sequence continues at coordinate 13,633 of VBVQ01004793.1, read as the reverse complement.
TTGTAGAGCTCTTCGCATTTTACTCGCTGGTTCAATTGCACAATTTGGCCAACGAATGACTACTTCTAGACGTTTTTCAATAACGTCTTGAATGTAGTTTTTATTATTGTGGCTGGTTATCCAGGTCAGGTAACCTACGGCCTCGGTTTCGTCTTCAAATTCAAGAAGGACACATTTTGTGTCGTCCACCGTCTCATCATCCATCATCACATCCATTTCTTTTCCTTTTCATAAAAACAGACTGATGACCGAGCATACGATTTTTTATTTTTTTTATCCCCACGAATTACGAACAAAGAATCCGTACGCGAAGGGCCGCGCTCAAGAGTAAAGTGCCCTTAATATCGTTGTGCTGCACAAATCTCCAGTTGTGCCGACTTGTGCTAGGAAAGCACAGCTCAGATATACAATTTCGTCCTTATCCGATAATTACAAAGTCGAATTACGGACAAAGAATCCATACGCGAAGGGCAATTATTTTTCATATTCATTTTTTGCCATCAATCTAATATAGGTAACATTTGAGCTATATTATTTCTTTTATTAATACCTTCTCTGTCTTCTTCTGGATTTAATCCCTCATGATCATTTTCCATAGCAACTTCGTCATTTATTTCGTTATATAAAATAAAATCATCAATATCTTGGTAAGAATGGTTAATACATATATTATGGAGAATAATGCAACAAACTAGAATAGTTTCCGGAATTAAATCAACTCGATTCATATGTAGATATTTTAAACGTCGAAATCTGTCTTTTAATAAGGAAAAAGCTCGCTCGATAACTTGTCTAGTTGTAGCAAGACATTTATTGAAATTCTTTTGTACCTGAAAACAAAATAAATATATAATAAATAAATAGCTTATATTTTTAGGCTGAGATTTCATACATCCGACAATGACATTGTTGGACGTAGCGATTGGCTGTGGGATAGAAAATTTCTCAAATCTCTAGAAATTTTCTATCCCGCAGCCAATCGCCTACGTCCGATAATGTCGTCAGGTATATGAAATCTCAGCCTTATTGTGATAAGATTAATTGCTCTTCCATTTCATTACTCTTGTAAGATGGCCATTATCTCTACGTGGAGGCAAATACCATCCTAGAGTAGAATAGCCTTGTCACCTATTATAAACTCTTCACCTGGGAAGAAGTTGTTTCGATTTTCATGGACAGCATGCTACAGAGTACTATTTCTAAATACTCTTATGTCTGCTACTGATCCAGGATATCCAACAAAACAGTCAGTAAAACGAAGGTCAGCATCGCAAACTGCCTGCAAAATAATTGCGTATCTGCATTTCCGTGTATTATATGCTTCAGGATCAACCTAAAAATAAAAAACGTCTTTTAAAATCACATATACTGCATATCATAAATCGAATTTTTTTAGTATAAATTAATATAGATGAGCACACCAGAGACATACGCTCAATTTTTGGATTGAGCACATTGATCTTTGGCATGCTCATCTATATTAATTTATATTCAACATGTCTATATATCCAATAGAAACTTGGATTTATGAAATGTAACGTATTAAACTAAAAATCATTATTTAAAAAATTATACATACTTCTGGAGCAGGAATTTCAATATGTGAATCATCTATGGCTCCAATATGGCTTAAATAGTCCTGACAATTTTTGGCCAAAGTATAACCTCTTTTGATATAGCGTTTAAAGCTCTTATCACCCTCCTAACACAATGGGAGAGGGCCTACAATCGAAAGCTTGGGATCGATTATATAATAAAAGTATTTTTATTTTTATTCTACGTGAACTACGAGCGGAGATATCGCGATGTAAAGTTTAAAATTATCTAAAATGGGCAATTTTCATTTAAGAGATGTCGTCGTCATCGCCCCGGATAGTGGTGGGGGAAATGTCCAGGTTCGCATTTTCAACGTAAGGCGGCGCTCGATGTGTCGCAATTGTGGCAGCCTTGTTACACTAGCTAGTTCTTTTTATATTACTAACTTTGGTATTTCTATGTTTTGTTCAGAAATAGCTCCTCCAGCCAACTGTTTAAGTTCGCGCAGTAATTCAGTAGGTTTCTTGTCATTTAATTCAATACCGGCTAATAATTGACGAAGTCTTTTTTCTTCAGAATCCGTAAAGCGATTAATAAGCATATTTTTCAAATAACTGTATTTTTCTTTTTTAGGCTGATTTTCGATAACCTCGGGCACAGCAACGAGAGCTTGTTCATCAAGATGACGGATAACAAAGCTGTATTTAACCTCGTCTGAGCGGATACGGTAAACAAGAAATTCGCTTTCAACTTGAGCAAACCATAGTTTTGGTTGCTTATGCCAAAATTTAGGTAACTTTAAAAGCCGAAACTCGTTCGAGTAAACTTCGCGGGTATCACCTGGATGGCCAAAATCATCGCCGACTGATAAAAGCGTCCTGTTAACATCCGGGCGTTGCTCCTGAAGATTCTCCATAAAAACAGTTGAAGCTCCTGGCGTTTGAGGCGGAAAATGCTAAACAGGCATCGTGAAGCAGTTGGTAGAGAAGCTCTTCAAGTAATCCAAAAGAATTCAAGACTGCGACCACACACTCGATTTATATTTCGCGCGGCGACACAATATGTATATAATCACGTCGGGGTCACCAGTTGTGGTGATTTCGCAGTAACTTTTAGACTTTTGTATGAATTTACAATAAATCAGTTTATTCAATCAAATACATGTTAACTCTTCAGAAGCTGATAAATGAATGCACAATTGAAATGAATATAAACTGTATCCAAGACCAAAGTTAAATCAATAAATAATCTGAACATAACATCGAAATACAAAAGTTAGTAATATAAAAAGAACTAGTGTAACAAGCTAGTGTAACAAGGCTGCCACACAATGTCGCCACATCAGGCGCTGCCGCACGTGCGTTCGCAACCATGATGTAAATATGCAGGTGAAGCAATGCGCATCTTGAAGTCACATGTTGTGACGTAATGTATAGTAAGCCAATAAGAAATGATCAGGAATGCAGCCACGAAATTTAAACGTCCAATTAACTGTATATATATTTATACTTATAATTATAATTTATAATTTATAATTTATACTTATGCGTAACATAAACTATAGCCTTTTAGTAAAATTTTCCTCACAGAGGATGTTTTTGAACGTAACCCAGATATATTAATATAAATTAAATATAATACTTTACCACAATTAGCTTTTATTTCTCCTTCATTTCTTCCACAAGCCTTCAACCATTGTTGAAGAATAACAGGTTCTTTAGGAAATTGGAAAAATTGTATACTTTTTGTTATTGTACTGTTACAACCGAGGTTGTGTCAGTGCTCGGTCTCCGTACAGGCGTGAATCGGAGAGGGGACAGGTTACCGATCTGGTACCTCCAATTCCCGTCGACCAGGATACGGTCGCCTTCACGCCTAACGCTTACGCGAATCGGCCTTACCGCCCGTACGGCCGCGCTTAGCTGTATCTTGCGGCGCGGCTCCGTTCCGAGGTGCTACGGCGCCGCCCTATCTGTGCTGCGACGGGCCTTGGCCTCGTGGGCACCCGCTCCGGTACGTACGAGGTGTCCGGTGCTGGCAACTCTGCCACCGGCCACTTTGTCGCAGCAATTTCCTCCGGCGGAGGGCAGTTGCTGGCCACCGTCCAGTACCTTGGGGCCGTTGAGGGGGGCCGCCTCGTGATTAGTTAAGGCCCGATCGAACACGCCAGGGTCGAACTCTTTGCATTGGAAAAATGCTTTTTTTATTTTTTATTTTTTATTTTTGCGAGTTGGCGTTTACGTCCGCCCTTGCTGCCGCGTTTGCCCATCGTCTAAGTAAAGAATGGCCATTTTTAGAAGTTGTTTTTTTTTAAGTTAAGCGGGGAGAAACAAGAGATAATTCGCCGTTCAGAGTGCGCGATATAGAAGACGTGAAGTTAACGCAATGTGGATGGTGTGTCTGAGTATAAAAAGAAGAAAGATAAAATTATCGGGGTATCGTTTGTCCGAAATTAAGAAAGGAAGGAGGGAAGGAATTATCGGAGCACCGTTCTTACGGGGCGTCCGGAATCACGAAGGGAAAGAAGGAAGGAATTATCGGAGCACCGTTCATACGGGGCGTCCGCAATCCAGAAGAGGCAACAGTACTAATTTCGTCTTATAACTATTGAAAAATCGATTTTGATTTTACTTATAATTAACTAAGGATTGGTTTTACTTACATTTACTTAAATGATAATACGAAGATGCTTTGTCTGACCTCACTTTGTCTCCTCCTTTTTCTCGAGGAGAGACGAAAAGGAAAAAGGAAAGAACTGGTGCAAGTAGTAGGCTTGCTTATGGCGAGAAAAGAGAAAAAAAAATGTACTGTGTATCAGACAGAAGCAAAGGTCTTAATAGTGTATGCTTAGTAATGATTGTGAAACTCGAACGAGACTTTTCGCGCATAATTCATGTAATGGTTAAAGTTTCGTTCGAGTATTGCTGGATGATTCCATAAGATGTTAGTAGAGTGAACAAAAAAAATTTTTATGGATTATCCAGGTTCATGGTAGTGACATTTCTTCACTTGATTCTTGTGTATTATTCGCGTAGTATTTCTTACTTGGATTCGTAAATTTTCACGGTCCGGGCATTCCGTAATAAGATAAAGCCCGGAGTATTCGTTACTAAATTTTCCGATTTTTCTGTTATTAAGGAGGAAAACGTATTCCCCAGGTTTGAAGACCTCAGGATGTATGCGTTTGTCATAGTAGGTTTTTGATCGTAATTTAGATCGTATGAGGTTAATTCTAGCCATTTTTTGTAAATCGTTAATGTTGTGGAACAAGTCAGTTAAGTATGAATGGTAGGTGTCGGATCTATCTGGATATTTAAAACTTGATGGAATACGTGCGGAAGTGCCGAAAATTAATTCGTGCGAAGAAAGGCCGGTACCTTCATGTATGGATGTGTTATAAGAAAAACTTGCTCATTCTATTAAATCATCCCAATTTTCCTCTTGGGTGATAAAACATTTTAAGTATTCCATCAATATATGATGTGACCTTTCTAATGATCCGTTGGATTGTGGATGATAGGGAGTGCTACGGAAATGTTGTATTCGAAATTTTTTTGTAATGGCTTTCATTACTTGGCATAACTTGGCAAATGAAATTTGTACCCTGGTCTGATAGTATGCCTTTTGGGCAGCCAAAGCGGCATATGAAATTATTAACGAAAGCGGAGGCTGTGGACTTGGCAGTGATGTCCTGGAGAGGGACATAGATGGAGTATTTGGTAAGGAGATCCTGCATAGTAAGGATATAATTGTTTCCTCGGGCAGTGCATTTAAACGGGCCAACAATGTCTAAGGCAACCTTATCGAACGCGCGTACTGGCGTATCGGTAAGGATCATTGGCTATCGCGTCTTTTGCCGAACTAATTTTTGAATTTGACAAACGCGACAATTCTTTATAAATTCCTGTATCTCTTGCTTCATGTTTTTCCATGAGAAGCGTTGTTTAATACGCAGATAGGTTTTTGTAATACCTTTATGACCTCCCACGATAGACTCATGATGTTCCCTTATTATCTCTAAACGCTGGGTAGGTGGGGGTATGGCAGCTGTGTCATTACAAACAGTTAAGGTGATTGGTTGGTTGCCTAAAGCGAGGCGAACCGCGGCGCGAATTCTACTCCACGTGAGATTATCTAATATTTCGCTACGATGGATACTAAGACTATCTAGGTTCAACTCATTTATTACGTCGGCTAGTGACGAAAGACATTCTCTAAATATTTCCTCGTCTAATGATGTGCTTGTGCTTTCTTTGACGGGTAGAATGATTATATGACGATCAGCATAAGTAGACGGATATACCCTGGCGCGCCCGAGCATTAATGAATTAAGTGGGGGTAGCTTCTTCGCGTGAAATAGTTCGAAAGCACCAGCATCGAATGGTTTTTTATCGATTGTAATCATAACGACCCAGTTATCATCCCTGTGTGACAGAGGTATCCAGCTATTTTTTATCTGACAGTTTATATTAGGGATTAAGTCTATTTCTACGTTGTCTTCATCCTTTTCTTCTTCCGAAAGTCCCGCTATCGTTTCGCTGTCGAAAGATGCTTCGTCTATTGGTGGAGGGTGAAGTTCTGGATACCAGGCGGAAGGTTCCCGCTGTTCTTCTGGAGGATCTAACGTATGTGGAAAGCAGGGAGAGAACGTGGTTTGGTTTAATTCGTTTTCTGGTGGGGCAGTAGTTTTGGTGAGTTTTAATTTTATTGGCCTTCGTGGTAGGTCCTCGTTGTCACTGTCATTATTTCTAGTAACGACTCAGGATTGTGGTTGGGATGGATCAATACGACGTTTCTTTTGGACAGGATAGAGTAAGGCAATTGAGTTCGTGGACTGGATTACGTGAGAGTGCATCCGCGTTTTTATTCGTTTACCCCTGGTTTATAGGCGATCTGATAGTTGAATTCTTCTAACTTGAGTCGCCAGCGCATGAGCCTGGAAGTGGGGTCCTTGACCTTGTGCAGCCAGATCAATGATTGATGATCAGTGACTAGTATAAATTTGCGCCCGTATAAATACGATCGAAAATGATGAACGCAGTAGGTAATGGCCAAGAGTTATTTTTCAATGGTAGCATAGTTTCTCTCAGCTGCGTTTAGTACCCGTGATGCGTACGATATCGGCAGATCTTGTCCTAATGGTCCTTGGCTTAGTATTCCTCCGATCGCGTAATTAGAGGCGTCTGTAGTAAGCACGAATTTTTTATCGAAGTCGGGAAATTATACAATAGGCTCCTTACATAGTAATTCCCGGAGGAGATCAAATGACTTTTGGGCTTCTGTGTCCCAGCGAAAGGTGGCCTTTTTCTTTAGAAGATTCGAGAGGAGATTAGCTATTTTGGAAAATCCGGGTATAAAGCGTCTGTAATACCCAGCTAATCCCAGGAACTGGCGAATCTGTTTAAAATTTTTCGGAGTTGGGAAATTTTTCACAGCAATAATTTTCTGTGGATCGGGCCGAACTCCGTGTTCGCTAATAACGTGACCTAGATATCCGACTTCATGTCGCAAGAACTCGCATTTATCGACTTGCACAGTTAAGTTGGCAGATCGAAGTCGAGTCATTAATTTGCTATCTTGATGTCGTGCTCTCTCAAAGAACTTGCGTATATGACAATGTCATCCATATACACAAATAGCTCTATTCCTTGAAGTCCCGCGAGGACTTGATCCATGATTCGTTGGAAAGTAGCGGGTGCATTTCTGAGTCCAAAGGGCATGCGTTTAAATTCATAATGTCCGTGTATTGTAGAGAAAGCTGTTTTGTGAGCATCGACAGGATCCATCGGGATCTGATGAAATCCGTTAGCTAAATCCAGTACTGAGAAATACTTTGCTCCTCCAAGCTGGTCGAGAATATCAGTGATATTCGGTAGTGGGTAAGCGTCGGCGATTGTTTATTCGTTTAATTTTCTGAAGTCTATGACCATCCTCCATCTTTTTTTTTTGTTTTCCCATGTGGAGGGGGTGGAAATGTTTTATACAGACCCCTTTCGGGGTACTGCCGGACTCCCCAGGCCTGGGAGGTTAGGCTGTCCTAACCCCCCGCGTGACGGGCCCGGTATACCGGCTAAAACCACTCCCCTGGATGAGACCCACGCTCTCGCTCGAGGGAACCCCCCAGTAGGGCCAGAAGCATCCGACAGGGGGCCCCCCCATGCGCGAGCGACCGATAAGTCGGTCCCACCTGCGTTAAGCCTCAAACTACCGCTCAGGGCAGGAGGAAAGCACCTGCCGCTGACCTAACCGCGTTAGGTCCCTCAAACCTGAGGTTAGGTTGTGACCGTACACCATGTCTTTATGGTGCATTTCCGTGTTTATTATAAGTACAAAGTACTCACAGTCGCCACTCGCTTTCTCCTCCAAGCGAGAAGGTTTTCCTCGGGGATGTGTTGTAACGCCCTCAGCCCGTTATATCCTCGAATGTCGACGTCCCGCCAGAACCACTCGGTGCAGACTTGGGAATCGGGATCGGCGAAGTGGGTTGAATGAAGAGAATCACACAGATTATATTCCCATTCATAGATGTATTCAAAATCATCACAATCGATTACAAACCACTTTCCGTACATTACAGTCTCTCACACATTCACCCTCGTATACAGTCCTTCCGATTACAGTCCTTCGGTAATCAACACGCACTCTCGAATCGCGCCTCGCAATTCTTTCGCGTTTGTTAACTCGCACTTTACCCGTGCTATCGCGTTCTAAATCCGGATCGCGTGACTTCGCGTATCGCGGATAGTCTAAGACTATTCTGACTTTAGTCTGGAATCGCCCGTAACGGATATATTAATATCGCTCTCGATATCGCTCGGTACATGTAACGCGTGCCCGCGGAATCGCTTTGTTATATCGCGACTTATCGCCCGTAAGATGCGTCCGCATCCGTCCGTGGTCGCTGAGCGAATCCCTTCGCTCGGTCCGGTACTTTCCTCTACCGTTTGCAACCGTTTTTCTCCCACCATCTCTCTCGGCCAATCGCATACCGAGAAGGTGATTTCCGCGCTCTATCTCGCTTGCACTCACGACCGTGGCTCGTCCGCCAAGTAGTACGAGTCTACCTTAACCCGGCGCGCCATCCGTCGCTCATTCACTCAAATCATTCTGTCGCCGGTAACTTATCATACATTTATCCTACGGCGATATATATATATATATATATATATATGTAACCTATTATAACCTATTTACACCCCGGTATTACCATCGGATGTTCTCTCATGCTTGATTCTATCTTTACCGATTCTACTGAGCGTTTCAAAGAAAGTTGGTTTTACACATATATATATTTAAACTATATATTTATTCATATTTATCCTCGCATACATAAAACTCAGTTATATATGATAAAAGGTTTATAATTACATAAATGAAACAACTTAAAATAGTGTTAATCCAAAATCTCTCGATATCGTTCATCGTGTCGTAGAGATGTAAGTAATTAAAATAAAATATAATATACGGAACTATTTCACATGCATAGTGTCCGCGTGTAAGTTACAATAAATGTTAATAAAACGTCGTCCCTTATCCGGTTTATCTACGACGCGTTACGCAACTAGAAATATCATTCTACGCTACGCTTTACTAATAAAATACTAATATTTAATTTTCTGTTTCAGGTCCCGTTACAATGGAATCCCGATGTCTATGCTACATTCCAGGTAAGTATATAATATAAATAACCCCCTGTCTAATATAATCTCTTACTTAATCAAGAAAGAATATAAATGCATGTAAATCGACATATATAAAAAAAAATAAAGAAATAATTTCTTATTAACGCCCGGATTCTCTAAACCCGCGTCTCTTTCTTTCCCGCGCACGATTCTTTGTCTCGCGTATCTCGCTCGCGGTTGTCCTCGTCTCGCGTGGGTCCCTCCTTCCTGGGAAGTTCGCTCTCGAGGTCATCCTTCGTCTGCTTCTGTCCGCCTCCGTAGTCCTGGGTCTCCTCGGCATCCTCCCAGACAGTCTGACTCTCCGGAATGTCCGTTCTACCCTCCGACTCGGGGTCCTCCTCCGCGTGTTGTCCGCTCGCTATCGCGCGAACTCCTCGCAGCTTCTCGGCCATCTCCGACGATTCGATACCCGGCGTTACGACCTGGATCAGCGAAACCGTCGGTTTCATTTTCCTCTTCGAAACACGATCGGGTTTTCCATCCGTGAGTGTTTCTAATTCTTCTTTCGGAACCGTCTTTTGGTGATCCTTGTCGTCTTTCGCTGTAATCGACAAAGAATCCCTGGATCTTAATCTTCTATACGGCCCGTAATTTCTCGTCGTCGTTGACTTGGTTGGGATGTTTCGTACTATTTCCATTTTCTTGGAAATTTCCGAGTTATCCTCTTCGTTTTTTGCCTTCACAATCGTTGATACAGAAGTGACTCTTGGCATTACGACGTCCTCGTCGTTAATTTCCTCCGTCGTGAGGTCAATCATCTCACTACTTTGGATTCTTCGCGCTAGTAATTCCTTTGGAAAAACTGCTCTTCTATTTGGTGTCAGTTTATACTTTTCTTTCACGTCATAAACTGTCTTCATCACGTTGACTTCTCCTTCTTGTATGAGAAAATCGAAACGATATATCGGTTTCGTGCCCGGTCTCGTAGGTTTGATATCGTCGATGGTAAGTATCCCCGACATTTCCGCTAATAGTTCTCTGCGATTTTTGTCTACGATGCTTTCCGGTCTTATGTAGTAATGCTGTTTCGTCCCGTCCTTTTGGATTTCTTGAACGATCTGTTGTGCTCTTCTCTGTAGATCTTGCACTTCTTGTGAATTAATATTTTCTGGAAAGTTCTTGTGGTATGCCATTTGTAGTTTGGCTAACGTTTCTCTGAACCTTTCGTTTCTTTCCTGTCGTCGTACATCAATGTTTCGCTTGACGCAGTAGTCGTTCCATTCTTCCATCAATTGCTCCTCCGCATATTTCAGGATGTCTATGAATTCTTCCATTTCGGCTTGCTTCCTCTTCCTCGTCGTGGCTCCCAATCCGATTTCAGACTTTCTTACCCGGGGTTGATTCGGCTCGTCCGTGATGCGTATTGTTGTCGTCGCGCTCTCGCTCGTCGCCTCGACGCAATCACTTTCGATTTTTTCGCTTCTTTCACCCTCGTCCGCTTTCAGTACTTCGTTTCCTTCCTCGCGGTGCTTCATTCGGCTGGATTCGCAGACTGGTACTAGGATTTCGCTTTCGCGCTCGCACTTGACTCGACTGGGTCTCGTCTCGTTATCGTGCCGTCCGTTACTATGTTCGTTGTATTTGAGGCTCTCGTCATGGTCTGGGTTGTCCCTCTGGTGTTCCCGTTCCAAATCTTCGATTGTCGATAATGTAGAAATCATCTTCCGCACGTAACTCCCGGTAAGTGATTTTCTATTTGTTACCTCGGTTATATTCACGCTAAACACAAACGGTATCGCAATTTCGATCGGTTTTATTTCGGATTTAAAATTTATATCCCTCGATCTTTTTACGATATTTTTATCTCGTCCGTGCTTATGTCGCTTATCGGAATTGTAATTCGCGATATTATCTTGAACCTCGGTTTTGTTTTGTAATTTCGCGTTCTTTAATTGTCCGCTTGTAAATCGACTATTTTTCCTCATTCGAACGATAGCTTCTTGGATAAGATTAGAATTCGTTTTTAAATTTATTTCGTTTAGAGACTTCTCAAATGATAATCTCCTTCTTACGACAGCTTTTTTATTTATACTATCGTATTTTTTAATCAATCTTTTTACTTCGAATTTAACCCGCTCTTTATTTTTCTGTTCACAGGTCATCTTCTTCCGGTTCTCCAGTGTGGTCTTCGTTGATGATTCCCCCTGGTCCGTTTGCAGCTCTTCTTCGATATTCATCGTGCAGATGTATCGAGTTCCGGTCCGGTAAGTATTATTTTCTTCTTCCTCGCCGTTTTCTGAACTGTCATAGGTTCGCTCCGGATAATTTATATTTGCGACTAACTCTTCATCGTTGTCGTCTTCTTCCGCGTCGGTTTCTCCTTCCGCGTTCTCCTCTTCAGTGTCGGATTCTTCCTGATCCTCAGGCTCCTCTTCGTTTCCTCGTAGGTTGGCTTCGCGGTGTGGTTTCAGCTGTCTCGTGTTGTAAACTCCGATCGGCTGTCCCTCCGTGTCTCCGATTAAATACGCGTTCCGTCGAATCTCCCGTAATATTTGGAAAGGTCCGTCGTATACCAAGTGTATTTTCTTGGTCAATTTTCTGTTTGCGTCTGACCTACGGTGTAGCTTCAACCAAACTTTATCTCCGTTTTCGTAAGGTTGCGCTATCTCGTGTTTTTGCGCCTGCTTCGCTCTTTTTCTTGCCGCTTTTCTTAGATTCTCACGCGCTTGCTCGACCTTTTGCTCCGCTGTGATCTCTTTATATATCTCCGGCAATAATTGTTGGCTCATCTCCAAGTGGTCCGTTTCTCCACTTTGGAGTTCGATTGGCGTGTATCCCGTGGATGCGTGAACCGTGTAATTAATTACGTTTTCGGCTCTATTTACGATTCGGTACCATTGATACTGTCTCTCGTTCGCATACGTTCTAATAATTCGCCCTAACTCGCGCATAACTCTTTCTACTGGATTCGATTGTGGGTTATACGGTGATGTCTTTCTCGCGGTAAATTCGTGTTCGTTCGCGAATTCCTGCCATCTTTCCGTAATAAATTGTCCCCCGTTATCGGTTAGAATCTCCTCCGGCTTCCCGACTTCGTTAAAATATCGGTTCTCGAGTTTTTGCATAATTGTTTCTAATTTCTGGTCAGTCATCGGATACAATCAAGAGGCACGGTAGTGTCTCGCGCGCCAAGTTACGCGTAGCGGGGCGCCGAGACGGCCGTGCCTCTATTACGCGAGACGTCGTATTGAGAAATCCTTCGATTATCGGATCTCATTAACGACTGAACCGATCGAATTCTAAGTGGGCTTAATCGAAAGCTTGGGATCGAATTATATAATAAAAGTGTTTTTATTTTTATTTTACGTGAACTACGAGCGGAGATATCGCGATGTAAAGTTTGAAAAAGGCCAAAATGGGTAATTTTCATTTAAGAAACGTCGTCTCCGTCTCCGTCGTCGCCTCAGCTAGTGATGGGGGAAATGTCCAGTTCGCTTTTTCAACGTAAGAGCGCCACTGTTACACGGCGTCTGCACTGACTGAGCTGCACTGCTGAACTAGTGCTACTCAGTGCAGCTATTGATATTTTATTATCATATCATTTTTTATATATTACAACAATCGCGACGCAGAAGTGCGCCATGAGACCCAACGGGTTCGGCGGCACCGGGGCACGCGTAGGGACCGTCAGGTGGTTCCCGTCAACCGCGGGGATGTCCGGGTTGCGAAGATCGCGACGTGGGGATTCGCCACAGGAACCAACGGTTCCGGCGACATCGGAGCACGCGTAGAGACCGTGTTAGGTGACTCCCGTCAAACGTGATGTCCGGGTCGCGAAGATCGCGACGTAGGGATCCGCCACAGAAACCAACAGTTCCGGCGGCATCGGAGCACGCGTAGGGACCGTGTTAGGTGACTCCCGTCAATCGGGATGTCCGGGTCGCGAAGATCGCGACGTGGGGATCCGCCACAGGAACCAACGGTTCCGGCGGCACCGGAGTATGCGTAGGGACCGTGCCAGGCGACTCCCGTCAATCGGGATGTCCGGCTCCCGAAGATCGCGACGTGGGGATCCGCCACAGGAACCAACGGTTTCGGCGGCACCGAAGTATGCGTAGGGACCGTGCCAGGTGACTCCCGTCAATCAGGATGTCTTGGTCGCGAAGATCACGACATGGGGATCTGTCACAGGAACTAACAGTTTCGGCGACCCCAGGGCATGCATGTAAATAATATGCGTGTAAATAATAATAAAATATATCAGGCGACTCCCATCAACCGGGGTGTCCAGGTTACAAAATTACGCCACAAAAAAATATAATAATTACTACAAAATGTGTGAAATCCTAACAAAATTACCTTTTCAAAAAAAGGTACAAAAATGCGCCAAGTATACGCGCTCAAAAACGCCCAAAAAATTATGCCTCGAAAAAGAACTCTTCTACAACACTTGTATCGTACTGGTGTACGTGTAT
>VBVQ01004792.1:0-13710 GCA_011636635.1 Tetramorium simillimum | reverse complement strand
CCTCCCCTTTCTCCCCGTAGACTTTCAATTTTCTCGGCCATTCGCTTCCCTCGACTCCTTATGCGCCGAACGGCGATTCTCCGAAGCGGCGCGACTCGGCGACGACTCGCGAATAGCCGTCACGGTTCAACGAACTCACCGATGAGAGAGGACCTCAACCCTTTGTTTCATCGACGGGCTTTTTGTACAGGAGCACGATAAAACTCGGAATTATCAAACGCGCGCGGGCCCGACTTGGCGCGCGCGGTTGAGATCGCTGATGTAATAAGGATCATCGAGTTACGCCGGCCTCTCTCGCGGATCAAAGGGAAATTTTTATTTCCCGAATATCAGATCGCTCTCTGTGCGCGTATACGTTACATCAAAGGTACTAATTATCTCTTTAAGAAAACATAGACAGCGGTTTTACTACTGAACTGAAAATCTCGTGTAGTCAGGTAGTCGCGCGAATAAGTTGCAATCTCTGTGGTTGTCAAGGTACGTTTGAAATATAATTCCTCGTTGTAATATTAATAATAAAATTCTAGATAATAATAAATATAAAAGGGAAAGTTTTCCGATGCGGATATATAATTTATCTGGCGGCGTTGCGTTGTACAGAATCAAATCAGTCAGCGCCATACTCCGATTTGCTATGAGTCGCCATTGCTCTTATTCAATATTCGGTTAATTTGACTAGTGTTTATTTCTACCAATGCAGATTAATTTTAATCTCGGTTTAACTTACTTTCTATCTTCTTTTAGTTTTAAAAACTAGAAAAAGATGAAAAGTAAGTTAAACTGTGATAAAGTTAATCTACATTGGTGGAAATGTACATAAAACAGTGAGATAAAATTAGCAACATTATTGAGTAAGCCTTACTCAATATGTTGTTTATTTATCTAATTTAATTTCCATGTTAATCAAAATTTTACCTTCCTGACTAGAAATTATGTCAGGTTGACCTGTTATCTTACAAGGTCCTGACTTGGTTCGCATAAGATCCTAATCAAGTTCTTCTAAGATATCAGGTGAACCTAACATATTTTCTAGTCGGGTTCCTTTTAGTCAAAATTAATGAAATATTGAGTACGAGCTGTGGTGACCTATGGAATAGTTAAAAATGACTCAATTTGAGTATAATTTGACACTACGAGTTTAACATTGCAGAGATTCAAGAAGATTTGAAGTGTTAACGATCGCAAAATTCACGCTATTGGCAGTTGTGTGTTTCTTATTCTGCTAGAATAGACTCATATCGGATTTCTTATCAACTTGACGTCGCTTCTTTCTCTCGCCTTGCTCTTTCCTTTCTCTCGGCTGCTTATCTATTTTATTATCCGAGAAACTGAGGAACATAACGAAATACGTATCGCCCGCACCCCACACGCACACATACACACGTAATACGTAACGTGAAATATAAGATGAAATCCTATCCTCTCGCTTATCCGTCGAAATGGCGCTTGGGGTGCGCTTGATATGTCGTTGCTACTTACGTCGAGTGTCAGTGCTCCCTGTCGATAACAGCGGTGTAATCGTAATAAATGTAGATGGTGACGTCGATTTTTTTTTCTCGTCCTCGAACAAAATTTTTCTCTGGAAGTCGTTATGAGTCGTCTTGCACCTACACCCTCGCCATGTTTCATGTGTATTTGTTCCGACACAAACGCGACGGATTACAATGGATTGATGATGCTCGAAACGCGGCGAGCGTGTATTGTATGTTAGGATGTCGTTTGAATGGCGAGTTTCTCTTAAGGAGAAATCAAGTGCTTCGAAAGTTGAATTTTTAAAAGTAAAATTGTCTCCGGATGTGAATTTTATCTCGGCGCACTGAAGACCGCAGTAACGTTTAATCCGTCCATATTTTTCGCAAACTGTTAAAGAGGAATAATGAAATAATAGCTTTTCTACACGGAAAAAATAAGTTCATTGAATTTTATCTGACTAATCATTCATTTTTGGATAGGGCATAATTTCTAAACAATTTTATATATTTTTTGTAAAAAATTCTAGACGTCTTGAAAATATTGAAAAGAAGTCATAGACTTATTAAAATCTTGTATAAGAATAACAGTCTGTCAATGGTCCTGTCCAAAAGTCGATAACTAATTACATAAAATTTAATGAACATATTTTTTTCATGTGGTTGGTATAAATACATATTTTTATAGCACATTTGGCACATATTGGCACAATTTGATGATACATCATAAGTTTTTTTAGAGCATTTCTTTGCGGATGTATGCTTGACGTTTTTTTTACCTTTTTTAGAAAAGGTAATTTTATTGTGATTATTATTTACACATATCAGATTATAGTTTCATTATTCTTTATATCGTCATTATTATGTGTTATTACTCGTTAAAAGAACGTCGCAGAAATTCGCTCTTCAATTTAGCGGGGCGAAGGAAATTTCATAGAAAAGATAAATCAATTTCCTCGATTAATTTCGCACGCGCGCGGTCACGTATTTATAATACGCGCCGCATCCCGTGCGTATACAATTACGAGGCGACTTGCGGGAAACGATTTAATATTGCATCCGAAATTGGCGAGAAGGGGGCAAGAGAAGAGATTTTCCGTCTCGCGGCGGTTATTAAATTCTCGAAACCGCTCCTGGTTTATTTACGGTGGACGGGGGCCGCAGGTAGATTTGAAATTTGCGGTATTTGGCGTTACCTTATTCCCACCGAAAATAATCAATTACTCGCCGGGTACCTTAAATCTTTTATGTACGAATCTTCACTGTCTGTCGTAGGGTGATCTCTCGAGTGAGTAAACATTAGCCGGCCGTACAAGGACCGTGCGAGAAAAGAGAGATTGCTTATTTAATATTTAATTATCGGCATTATCGAGAGATCTGCTTAGCTGCTCATAAATTAAAACTGAATTCAGAAAAGCCGGCAGATGAATGCGCTTCCCCGTTGCGCGTAATTACCCCGATTTTATCAATCGATATGCATATACATGCAATTCGCATGAATAAATTAACATGAAATTAACGAATCGCAATGATTTTCGCATGAATTGTACACAATATATCCATAGCTGATTATCCCTCCCAGCGTCCCTGCTTGTCTTTGACAGGTGATTTGGCGCGATATATTATTTCCATTTTTTTGTTACATTGTCATTGAGCTCTTTATATTCCGATATAAACTTTTATAAATCGTTTAATTTATACGAAATATGACTTTCAATTGAAATGAATTTTAAAGAAAAATTCACTGCAAAAAGCTTATTGAAGTGAATACGAAAAATATTATTCGCTTTATATTTTTAAAAGGAACAAAAGATACATCTCTTTTATATTAAGAAGAAAAGTTTTCATGACTAATTATTCAATTTTTCCACGGTGATTTTATTAACTCTTAATAATAGCCTCGTTATGAAATAACGTTCAGCTTAATCTAGATCCACCAGCGGATAAGACAACTTCGATGCCAGTTTAAACGCCGTGTTTTCTTTAGAAATAAAATCGCTGGTAAACAGAGCGCGAGCCGCTGATCGTGGAATAGCGCCGCGGCTTTCAGCTGGTAGTATTTTAACTATTAAAAGGATTAAAGCGCGCGCAAACGACACGGTACGCGCGCGCGGGAATCCTTCGGAAAGAGAGAAATGTCGTTATTGCCTTGTTCGCACGTTCTCCGGTTTCCCGTCAGCCGCACACCGGTCACTAGGTCACATCTACCCCAGCTACCGCCGGGCGTTATCCTCGGGTCACACACAGGGGCGGCGAACGATCGCCTCGATCCTTCCCTCCTCCTTCCCCTTGCCCCCTCCGGCCCACCGCTATCTGTTTGTATTTGCATTCGCATGTCCGACCGCGTTCATTTGCATTTCCGCCAACGCGTCTGAAACGTTGCCTCTTTTTTCCGCGTTTCTCGCGACCACGCGAGACGAGACGATTACGCGACGTCGTCGGTCGGCCCGGCATTTTCGCGCGGCGCGCATATAATACCGATCGCGTGCACGCGCGATCGCGAGCGCGTTAACGAGCGTATCTCGCGTGTTTGCACGCTCGCGACTTTGCGCGCCGTAAATTAAGCACGCCGCGTTTCCGCGATCCCCCGGCGGCCGGCGAGCGGACGGACTGGGCTCTTTGATGAATTTTACAGTTAATCGCGCTTGGTGTAATTAAAAAGCGTGAGTACATACACGGGACGCTCTGCATTCAATTCGGAGAGTTTTGCGATCGTGGATGAGGCTCTTTGATGAATGTCCGATCCTTTTCGAATGGAAATTCAAATTAACAATTGCATCGCGCAGATTTAATAAATTAATTATATAATTGTGGAAAAAAAAGATTTTTCCTTTCTTTTGTAGATGAACTGATGCAAGTTCAGATTATTACCTTCATTGAAAAAAAAAAGATTGGTTATAATAATCCAATCTTGATAAAAGTTACTAACAACCTTGCTAAAATAGTTTCAACATATAGATTATTATAACAAAATAATGTTATAAAAATGAAATGTTTATAATTGTTATCAAATGTTTTATTATTATTATATTTATAAGTAATACTAACTAAATATTTCAAAAATTGCATTACTAAATACATTTTATAAGTTTACCTAGAATTTTTTTTTTTCAGTGTTATTCCTCAAAATATTTGAGAATTAATTATTGAAAGATTGTAGATTGATGTAAAAATATGGAAGAGAAGGTGCACTTTTGGGATAAAATATTACGTTGATTTTAAATTATCTTTCCTCTTTCTCTTGAAAAATATGACGGCTCATTAATTGACGTTTGATATTTCGTCCTTAAATTATTCATACAGCAAATTAATTAAGTCGTCACGGTGGAGGGCAGCTCTGCTCAAACCAAACGAAAAGCAAACGAATCGGTATACCTGCCTTGAAAGCAAATGGTTATGCGCATCGTGCGCAATTACATGGTAGTGTAACATACGCATTCGACCGAGCGGTATATTACACACGCTCATGCGACTCAATGTGACGCGGCGCGGCGCGACGCGACGCGACGCGAACGACGCGACGTCGCGCCGTGTAGGGGCATCCCGCTGCATCTTGCTGCACGCATACACTGACACATACTGCATGCAGAACACACCGCGTAACGGGCATTGCTCGCAAACTCCTCGTACATTTCACCGCAGAGACGAAAACGTATATACGTTGCGACATGCTAATCCGATGCAAAGTCTTCTTAAAACGAAGTACTACTCATTACTTAGTAAACAATGGTACGTGAAGTAGAACCGTGAGAATGTAATTAAGTAGGGAAAAAGAAAAACTGTTTAAGCTTTTAAAGGTAAATAAGATCTTGCGTACAATAGAGAAAATATTAGGAATAAATATTAAATTTAAGCTTTGTGTCCACAATGTTAGAACTCAGCTTGAGATCTCGTAGAGGCGCACAAGGCTTTATATTTAATATTTATCAGTATACCTAATATTTCCTCTATTGTGTGCAGGATTCAAGTGTACAAAAATTCACAGAAAAATACTACGCTACCAAGGGACCGTAAATAATTTTTCTTTCTTTCTATTTAATTGCTTAATAAATTTTATATATTTGTAAATTTTATATCTATAAAAGTAAATGGTGTAAATGAGTTTTTATAAACAACTATATACACAACTATGGACATAATATAATACAGATATAAATTTATATCTATAAACAACTAAAGCAACTAAACTAAACAAAATAAATACGATGTTGTGTTGATATTGTTTTAAGTAAGAAAAATGGAAGTTTTTTGACAGTTTTTTGATTCTAAGATTTAAGCAGCAGAAGGTTTAAATTACGGAGCATGGAATTTCCAAAACTTGATTTGGAAAATTCAAGAATTTCATATACGCCAAATAATCCGTTCAACATGCACGATAGTCGCGCAACCGGCTAATATCAGCCCTTATATCAGTATGTAGCTAAACTAGACGAAGGTATAGCGGGGCAACACGGAGCAATGGTTGCCATTAACGTGTTTCAGTACACAGTGTATCTCGGTGCCGTACTTTCCGCTCATTCATGCCCCCGTTCATTACTCCCACGGGAGACGTAGCGCTCCCTTAATTTCGCGTCTGCGTGTAGCTCTCGTTTCCCCTCCCATCCCCCTGCCCGTCCAGTTCCCCATCGGTTCTCTTTGCTATTCTGCTACCACACCGAGAGACGTGTACCTACCTACCCTATCCCTATGGCCACCGATGTATCCCCGGCGCCCTTTATCCCCCCGCCGTCGTGTTTACGCTCCCGTCTTTGCGGCTCTCTTCCATCGTTATCCACCTCTTCTTCGAGCTGCGCGTTCGTATATACTATTGCTGCCGTTCTCTCGCGAACAAACTTCCTTCCCTTACCTTCTTTTGTTTCCTCTCCTTCTCCTTCAGCTTCCGATTCACATCGCCGATCTTCTTTTCGTTCTCGTGTACTGCCCGTCAATGATTCGCTGGTTCTTGCAGTAGTCCTGATTTATCGATCTGATTTACCCGCAGGATCGATCAGATGAACGCGCGATGTGCACTTCGAGAAGTCGCACATTGAAAGGATGTCATTTTAGCAGTAATGTAGAATAATAGGAATAAAAAGTTATTTATTATTTTTCTCATTATTCGAAATTACTGCTAAAATGTCCTTTCGACATGCGCCTTCCCGAATAAGTGCGTGTGCGTTCATCGGGCCCTGCCGGTAAATCAGATCGATAAATCAAGACTACTGCAAGCTCCACGGAATCATTGACGGGCATACTTTGCCATCTTCCGTCTCTTCGTTATCGTTGTTTCGACTTTCTTCAGTTTCGCGTCGTCTCTTTAACTTTTTACGCTTCATTTCTTCGCAAGATCGCGCTGATCTGCGTATCATGATTTCTACTTTTTTTCGTTTCCTCCAATTGTCATACACGTCTTTGTTATTTTAGTTTCTTACCTTTTATGTATAGAACACTTTATGTATAGGAGAGTTTCTTTTTAAACCTGCGATGAACCGCGCGATAATCTTGATGTTTGATATGAGTTTTTATTTAAATTTGCGATGAGCCGCACGATAACCTTTTACATGTTTAGAATATTGCCATTTATCCATTAAAGTGCTTATTTTCTGTATCAGCTTCTGATTTCAGATTCAGTCTGACAACATTGCTAAAAAAATTGTTAGAATTTAAGTGTAGTTTTTGTATGGGTTATATAATATAATACGCATTGTATATATACTGATCGATCATGAAAAGAAGGACATCTATGAAGTCTTTCCAGTTTTGGAACAATGTGGCAAATGTAGAAAGCAAACACGCTGCTGTCGAAGTTCCAAAATCAGTGGGACAATCTTCGGGGATGTAGACGTACATATAACTGTTACCGTCAACAGTCGCTGTGCCAAAATAACCTGTGCCGTGGCGAAATAACCAGTCGTTTGTGTTTGCCACGTTCCGTAGTACTTCGCGAAGCGCCATGCCTGTTGAACGTGATCGTGTTGATCGTGCATTACTCGAGCTTTTAATGGACCTCGAGCGTACGGCGGTCCTTCGCGGAGAAAGTTGGACCTTTCGTCAAGACGTGCGACAACTTGAACGGGAGTTATTCGCGCCGCGTCAACGGCGGCAACGACGGAACGTCCGAAGTTACGTCTGGAGTTACGGGCAGCTTAGGCGCACGCGAGCACGTCAAAATCTACCGGAGGACCTCCGAAGGGAAGCCGCAGCAAATCGAACATCTGTAGCGATGATACGCATCGAACCCACTGTCGCCCCGCGGCTGATCATATGCAGTCATTTCTTCGAAGCCAGAGCGCGATCGCGGGTTTCCCTAATACGACCGTTCTCACCGTTCTCCCGGCGCCACGCACGCTCGCGGCGATATCGCGGGTGGAACGCTGATTGGGGGGCGGCATGGCGACGTGCAACCTCGAGAACGAACAGTCGTGCACGTGTTCGACAGAGACTTTCTCGTCAGCGGGTGTTTCTTTCGCGCGCGCGCTCGCGACATACGGGGCTCGCATGGGACATCGTCGTGTGTACCGTCATCTACGATCCTCGCTCACGTCTCGTGTTTGTGGAGGACGTCTGGGTTTCATACGTACATTTTGTCATCCAGCTAGTCCCAATCCGGTTTCCGCACGAGATGGAAGGTGTGTTCTTTCAACAAGACGACACTCGTCTTCCGGCGGCTCTTTGTCAACTCCCCTGGCCAGTTTCCTCACGGCGTCTCCCCCCGATCGAAATGCACGCGGGTGTGTGGAATTGGATTGAATTGCGTATCTTCTGCGCTCCGTCATCGGCGACACTCCTCGGGCAGTCGCAAAATTTTCCAGATGACGCACACTGATAATTCACAGAATTTTCATTCCCTTAATTCCATGCATTTTGATTATACGTGTCAAAGTACAGATTTATATTGTAATGGGAAGATTACTACTAATGACACTTAATAGTTTAACATTTGTGCTATTCTCTATGTATAATAAATTATATTATGTTATCTTGAATTCAAGATCTTGTGATCGTCGTCCATGAAATGATTTTTCCATTTTTACAGTTAGTTCCGTGGAGTCTACTGTGAAATTCGTAATGTCAAATTACGCTCAATTTGTCATTTTTAACTATTTCGTCCAGCCGATTCTGTCGCTCTTATCCAATATTAATTCATTAATTTTGACTAAAGCATGGAGATTAAATTAGATAAATTAATAACATACTGAATAGAATCTATAACATATTGAATAAATCCTGCTCAATATACTGTTAATTTTAGTTCATTTTATTATTCTAATCAAATTAACCAAAGCAGCCGATAGAAATTAACTATGTATCATATTCTTTTTCTATCAGTATATAATAATTAATTATATAATTAAATATTTTTCAAGTAAAAAAATTGATAATAAACATTCTATTTCGAAAAAGCTTAATCGATCACTAAACTATAAAGTTATAAATTAATTTTTTTTTAATATTTTTAATTTCAGGTGCAAGTTCGAACTAATGCACGTTTCTCCTTTCTTCAATTTCTTATTTTTTTTTTGTATATATTTTCTCATTCGATATATTATATTTATTTCTCCTCGTTACGTTTACT
The DNA here is from genome assembly GCA_011636635.1 of Tetramorium simillimum. Lineage (NCBI taxonomy): Eukaryota > Metazoa > Arthropoda > Insecta > Hymenoptera > Formicidae > Tetramorium > Tetramorium simillimum. Next base: position 4,686 of record VBVQ01004792.1, on the reverse strand, counting down.
TTATCCTTTTTTGCTTTGAACTTATACCATAGGATCTCTTCCGCGACTTTTCGTATTTTCTTCCTCTTTTTCCAACTTATCGACCATTTCTCCGTCTCTTTTCCCTGCACTTCTCGTAAGGAGGGTTTCCCCTTTATCCGCAGAAGTTAGGCGCCAGTACTTACGGGCCGTTAAGCTGCAGACAGCATAAATAAATACGCGAATTCGGTTAGCCGGAAATTACAGCGAACGTCGGAGAAGAGAAGGAGACGCGGAAAAATTCCGGAAAAGGGTGAGCGCTGGGCAAACGAAAATTCACGAGGGAGCGCGTGGTCTGTTCAGAAAAAAAATCATGCGACTCTCGTGCGGTTGAAAAGTAATTAATACAAACTATAAAACAACGTATCTGAAACAATTAACATAAATATTTTAGTATCAGCAACTTTATCTGTTTTCAGAAGAAGAAATAATCAATGAAATCAACTTTAATATTTTTGAAACAACAAATTAAGTTTCGATTAAAGCGTAGAAAAATTTTCAATTAAAATCTTTTATTACAACGAGGTTTAATACAAATTGCATCGTGATCTAGCGCGTTGTAAGTGAACCCGCGGCGAAATGCTGATAATGTAAATAAACTGACAAACGAACGATCGGCGACGACACTGGATGGACAGGTCGGACGCAATGAGCATATTCGATTGGATTACAGTTCTCATTTATGCGATACGGATTGACACGCGCGATATTCAGTCGTTCATCTGCAATTTTACCGAAACAGAAGCCGAACGAGCGAGCGAGTGTTGCCAATCTGCATCAGTCAGATTCTATAAATGCGCCGCTCTGTCTCGACTCTCCTCTTGTGATTTCCCTCGGCGACGCAGTTCGAACGTGTTGCACAAGCGCGAATCGGTCTTCGAGGTGTGATGCAGCGGCGGATCGGAATTCCGCGAATGATTTTTAAAAGTTTAATCATTGACGAGGGATTCATCTTCATGAAGAGACTTTATCACAAAATAGTAATTTGTTTTTAGAATTAATCCAAAGAAAGAAATAAATAAAATATTCATATTTCGCAAATTTATGAAAGTCTAGTAAAAATCAGTATAAAATAATAACAAAAATAATAAAGTATAAATAATAACAAATTACTCTCTCGGCTATTAAGCAATAAAATGTAATTCTGTGTATGAATTTAAAATATATACTATATAATAATTGCATCTGCCAAAATTTAGTGATCGAATGAATATTAATATACGCGCCGGCCTTATCGATCCAACTTCACATTTTATTTTAGTATGTAAAGTATAAGAGAGACGTGGAATTTTCGTGAAATACGCAAGAACACGCAGAACGAAGCAATTTCTCGTGCGTGTATGGTGGCAAGAGCACTCTTGCAGCTTCATCAGAACTTCCGTACGTGTCTCGAGTTTGCGACTCTCTTTTCGCCGTTCTTCCAACCCTTTTTCCGATTCGGTCAGTTCTTCCCTGCCATATAAACGTGACTAACGACCAAGAAAAAGGCATGGCGCGTCGAGGACACGCGAGAATCTTGATATCACCGCGACAGAGAAGCATCGTCCATTATACGTGCATGAATGTTACAAATGATATGGTACATTCTCTCGAGCCCTATTGTATCTTTAACATATATTATGAATAAGCTTAATGAAATACAAAGTGGTACTACCGACAAGAGGTAATCCAAAAAATATGATTTAGAAAATAGAGAAATAAATAAAAATTAACAACTTATTTTTTAAATTTTATTGAACGATAACGAACTTGGGTCGTTATCGAATTAGTTTTTAATCGGTTATTGAAATATGTATAAAAAGACATTCTACTGAAGAAAATAAAAGTAAAGATGTCTTATGTATAACTTAAATTATCTTTTGTTTTATTAAATAAAATTCTTTTATTTATATGTTAATGGCCATTGTTGAAAGGAATTTAATGACACACATCTTTAAAAATTATTCAGGCTTAATAGAAATATGTTGTTAATTTTTTTATGTTTTAAGTTACTTTTCTTGAAAATGAAATAAGATTTTATTCTATATTTTTCCCTGAAGGATCACTTTCTTGTCGATTGTATTTTGGACCGTGTCTTTTTTCATTTAAAAATCTTTTTATATAAAATTATGAATAATTTTTCTTCTTTTAAGTCAGATATTAAAAAATTATTTTATTTGCTCATAAAGAAAATGCGAAAGTTTATTACACGCGGGCGTCGTTACATAGTTACCATTTAGTTTCTGCTCGGAAGGAATGTTTTACTTGCGGCAATTTTGCGAATACCGCAGCGACACTTGTGCGTGTTCATGACACAGCTGTATAAACGAATGTGCGATATCATCAGAGGAAATGAACGAGTGAAGGGTGGGTAGGTTAAGGGCTGACGCGGATAGCGCGGCAAGAAGGTGGGCCAAGAATAAGTCCTGGCACCGTAGCGTCGTAGAAAGTGCAAGGTTAGATTATAGCCGGCGACGGACAGACGGATCCATCATGGATGGATGGATGGATGGATAGCTGGTCGCGGATGGATGGGTTCACGGTCGGAGGCTGGCTCTCATAAAATATGCAGGCTGCAATCACGTCTCTTGAATGGAAAAGAGCGCGGACGAGGCGTAAAAAAAGGAAAAAGGGTCGAAGGGGGCGACGGTGCATAACTGGTCGGGGGCGGAATGATGGCGTCGTTGGAAGCGGCGGGCAAAAAGGGGACGAGAGGACGCGCCCCTATATACGCGTTTCGAAGTGCAAGACCCGCAATACTGCTGAAGCTGCGGGTCCATAGCCGGATTCGCTGTGCTTGCGTTGGCAAAAAATGTTCATAACTAGCCAATCCCGCTGTCGCATTGTGTCGACGGCCGCATTCGTGAATTTGTGCAGCGCCACGTATATACGTGTCTGTTGCTCTGGAAGTACACTCTCGCTTGTGTATACGTGTTTTGGTCCAAGTCTCTTGACATCCGCGGGCACTTTACCGGTTTAAAAGTTGCGACGTATTCGATGGATTCCGATAAAAGGGAGATACATGCAGGAAAGTTTCGTTCCAGTCATCGAACGTTGAAAAAGTGGAGAAAAATAGCCGTTGATATTGCTCTTCTATCGACCACATGATAAATAGGTAATTCTATCTGAGGACACACACAGAGCGTCGACCGTAATTTTATGCCGTAACTTTAAAATTCTCGATTCTCGAAAGGATTCCCGAGTTAACATCGTTATATAACTGTAGCTTAAAAAATTTTTTTCAATATTATGAAAATTGTTTAACAATTTAGCATTAATGTACAAATAATGTTTGTATTCGAAATATATTGCGTGTACATTACTTATGAAAGGACTGAATTATCCAGGCAGCGTAGCGTGGCGAAAAATTTTCAGATATTGGTGAGAGTTCAAAGGGTCGATCAACTCGATAATCCCCATGCTTTGAATTTGAAAGAAACCATTTAAATTGTAAATATCTGACCCAGATTCCCGCCGAGCGTGTGAGATGCTTTATAGAATCCCTTCGATCCCTTCAATCACCCGGATTAAAATTCATTGATTGATCACATTCGCAAAATACCGCCTCCGTAATAAAGATCTAAAACTAGCTTAGAGATCCGATTAATCAAAATTTATTATTAGTACTTGTAATTTTTTTTTCACGTTGTTTACTCGGGTTATTTTAAAATTAATACATCAACGAATATTTATAGTCACATCGTTACGTCTGCGCATCTCTAACTTTTTGCCAAATGGCGGCGACCGTATTGCCAAGACTTTTAAATAAAATATAAAAAAGCGCGTTAATTACAACGCGCAATCGTAAAATAAAAGCCAAAGCTAAAATTGCATATTACATGTTTTGCGCTCCATCACGTTTCTTGAATTTTGCATTCGCGCGCGCCCATGTACACATCAGTACAATTTTCACTACAAGCCTAAAAACTATTTGCGTGACGTGTTTAGCGTCGGGAAGCAGCATCCCTTAAAAGGTAAGGGCGGCTCTGGAGGATCCGGGGAAGCGTGGTCGAAAGGGATTCGACCGGGGAAAAGCGTAGGCTGGGCTGGAGTGGCACCCACTTCTCGCTGAGATATGCATGAGCTGGCTGAAGTTACGCTACAACTACGCTGCTTACATAATATAAACTCCCGTGGGGTCATCCTCGGCTGGAGCCGCCGAGGCACCCAGACAGACCGTCGTAGGTGCCGTCGGATGGTGGCGGCTCGGCGATCATGAAGATGGGAAGCCATTTGATTCTTCATGCGCGATATTTTATCGAGGATTGTCGGCGATTGTCGCGTTTAAAAAACCGACAATTTAAGCCGATCATCGTCGCAGCTTCTTTCTTGAAATGTGCAAGAGGAGACTTATTCACAGATCGAGTATTCGATAGTTAATCAGGATATTAAAACATGAATATGTCAGTCTAAGGATCTTGAATTGTTCATTGAGAAAAAAAGTTCAGTAACTATAATATTACTGTAATTTATAGTTATTTTTGGACCCTACCACATTTTTATAATTATTGAAACAATATAAATTATAATTGGTTTAATATTTTGTTAAAGTCCTCATAATTTAATCCATGCAACTTATAATACGGTTGTTATTAACCAAAACGAGATTTTCATTTAGTAAGTTTGTACTATAAAATAATGTAATAGTAACCACATTGGTATTACCATGAGCCTGTCTCTTATACACAT
>VBVQ01004791.1:0-13700 GCA_011636635.1 Tetramorium simillimum | reverse complement strand
ATATATATATATATATAAATATATAATATCTGTAATGCAATTTTCAAATTACATTTATTTACAATATATTAAATTACAAATTGTATCGCATTTCATTACGCAGCATCATACATTATACTTTTTACAATAAATGAATTTGCTATTATATTTTTTCTTTTTATAACAACAATATCAAATATACAAAATGTAGATATATACGTGTAAAGAATAAATCGGATAATATCGATCAAAGTAAATGTGATTTTAATATTATATGGAAAATAAATACGAACCGTTTCCCATTCGTACTTTTCTTTTCGAATAACAGAATTATTATCATGGATTAATTATTTCCTTCTTGGACGACCAAATTCTTTTGACGGTTTTCTCAATAGATCATCTACAAACTAAATTTGCAATTCATTTATTATGCTCTTCTTTCATCTTCCTTCTCTATTGCACACTGATAAGAATCTATTCCGTTAGTCTGCTATTACATCATTTGTACAAATACTATAATTAATTCATAATAACTTTGCTTTAATTTAAATTCTTTGCTTGCTTACATTGTTGCAAAATTTAAAATGGAAGAAATCTTTTCAGATTAATTTGTATAAATAAATTCATACCTAAAAAATAAACGACGAGAACAAAAAACTTTGCAAAGATAGAAATTTCAAGAGGATCAAAATTTTTTTAACAGTTAACTTTTATGAAATGTTATCTCACCGGATAGAATTAGATACGAAACTACGTGTTTATTGAATATATGTACGTATTTTTTCATTGGTAGTAAAAACCACGAATGGACTGGCGAGTTTCTGGCTGTTATTCAAACAGAAATAGAGAAACACAAGCGAGCAAGCTCTCACATTTTCAGCCGGTGGAAAACGAAATATTTTTCATGTATAATAATCTAAAATGAAAGAGATTATCGTCACGTGATGCATTTTCCCTTCCCACTCGCCTCTCCCCCGTGAAGGGCGCGATATAAAATATGTAATAACTACTGCCGACTTGAACTGTATTTACCTTCAGAATAACTTTGAAACTTTCAGCGGCGACCTTCTGTCTCCTCCGCCACTCACTCGCACCCTCTTTCACCGAGCGCCCTTTTCTCATCCGGTTTCCACCCTCTTTAGCAACTTAGCTTTCGAAACCGCGATTACGTTGCAGTGCAACGAAGACGATAAAATAAGAGAGAAAAAGAGGGAAGGAAGGTAAGAAGCTGTATGCGTTGCAGCGACTATGCGTCATAACGACGCACTTTGACTCCGCTTGCAGCCGTCGACAAACGACAGCAACTTCTGAATATTTTTAAGAGTATGTTTACGAGCGCTTTAAGGCGACGACGATGGCCGTAAGACGATGAAAAGGGTTCGTCGACGCGATAATACCGAACATAATAGCGCTTTTTCCGCTAGAATTTATAGCCGTGCCTCTACGTGCGCTTTTACATTAGCTCTCGTTGCTTGCCTGCCCGTCTGCTGATTAATATGACAGATAAGTATAAATATTCATGATCCAGCTCCCGCAGAGATAATATAAAAGATTTTTCGGTTAGTATCCGCTGGTAGATTAATATTCTATTGAAAGGAAAATACTAGAAAAAAAATAAAAAGAAATTTTGATCAATTGAAGTTGCTCGGTTAAAATGATTTTATTATTTGGTCATAATTGTGCTATGGATTATATACGGCGTGCGTGACGCTTCGGATGTGCGACGGATGGGAGTTAAATGTTATAAATTAAAATAAACGCATAAACAGAGAACATTTCGTGCGACCGCGAAATATATTTTCATGAATTCATAAATTCTAATAAGAGCAAAATAACCCGTGCAAATGTAGCGGCTGCACGTACGAAAAGGTCAGCATTTTGAATAATCCCAATGCGGCATCATCCTTCCTGGAAACCTTTAACAGGTGCTCGATCTCCCGACGAATAGATCGTAAAAGCGTGTCTGGAGGCAACAGGGTTGACGACTGTAATTCAAACGGATTATACCCTGGGGTGTCTGAGGGATGAGATCCAAATGAGTCGGTACTCTGTGATACCGTCAGTACTTCTGCAATCTCGGACCTAAACGAACTCCGTCGACGTTTTAACGCGGAAACTTTTGAAGCGTCAATACGTAAGACTCCGTAATACGGCTAACATGTTGCTCGAAATTTCGAGCAATAAACGAACGATTCATTACAACAGGCGTAGTTTAATAATAGACTCGTTGCAATTTTTATAATTCGCGCAATTATGCGACAATTGGTGCAATTATGCGCTATTTACGTTTGGCCTTGCGACCGTCGCAATTTAGAAATGGCGCGTGCCGTCGCAACAATTGCTTTATGGAATGCGAAAAGGTCAGAGAGAAATTACAGCGACTACATAGAATTGAAAGTTTCTTGGAAAGAGACGGGGGAATTGCGACCTGCGACCTAAAACCTGTAAGGTGTAAGCGTCACGCTGGAAAGCTATTGGGAAAAAAAAGTTTCGGAGCCCCACTCGAGCGAGGTCGAAAAAGTTTATTCGCAACACGCGATTCCGGCGACTTTATTTTCATGAATTGCTTGTGATTCATTGGAAAGGTAAATTACATACAAACACGAATTCGTGATAATAAAGGAGCGAAATTTGCATGTAAAACAGTTAATTTCTTTCCGCTTTTTTGAAAGTAAAAGGCTCGATGCGATTAATTGTATCCAATTGCAATTATTATAATTAAGAGCGGAGATAAAAAGCCTTATATCGCCTTCTTCTTTCTTCGGTGGGTGTTCTTATCAATACAGCCGAATGATACAGCGTGGTCGATTGTTTGTCACTTTAACTACTGAAAGGAAATTGCTAACCCGTAATTACGCCACGCGTCAATTTAGCGCGACTGTCAGTCAGTAGTCATGATATAATGACAAAAGACAGGAATTCCGCGCTATCAAACGGAAGGAGAAATTCGGTCGACATGAAGGATTCTCTGTTCCTGCGAGAGATGGAGAGAGAGAGAGAGAGAGAGAGAGAGAGAGAGAGGGAGAACAAATGAATCGGGCTTGCTAATTCCCCGCGTCTGTCGGGTGGACTGTATAATATGAAATCAAGCACTGGCTGTTCCCTGCACCGATTTAGTGCAATACTCTTTATCCGCGATCATCGTGGCATAGCCATGAAGGGAGAGACCGGAAGAACGGGCCCTCGCCGCGCGATCGATACGATCTCAGAACGGGTTGTCGTCGTTGGAGCTTGTTTATTGCCCAACTGCCGCGGAAATTACGAAGCTACAATTACAAATTAGTGTACAGTTGATTTGCCAAACAAGTAACAACATGCTGACGGCGTAAGCCGCAACTGCAGACCGGATTTAACTAGATAGACTTTGGTCGTACTATGTTGGGATTTAACGCAGCTGATTTCGCAGTATTTTACACTGGACATATAAACTCAAACAGTGAATTAATAAGTAAATTAAATATATTTTTAGGAAACCGCAATTAATTTAAGCGAAGCAATAATGAAATTGGGAAAATATACATTACGTTAATAATTTTCAATATGAGAAATACGGTTCTCTCTTAGTTTCAATAAATATTTTTCAAATTTATATTTTTGTTGAAGATTTGAATGTTTGTGAAACATTATTCGGGCTATTATTGTGCATATAAGCAATTTCAGTGCATGTTTTAAAGTCTCATCGAATCGGCGATAAAAAAAAAGCTTCCTTTTGATTAAATGAATATGAAGAAATCGTGATTACCGCGAATTTTCCCAGTTAAGTTTATCCTAGAGCGACGAGATTAAGAACGTTTAAGGACGGCCGTCATTGAGATTAATTCTCTTAGCTCATAATTAAGATTAGGGTCCCTTTATTACAAGAAATTTAAACGGAGATTAAACCGTCGGCGTCCGCTTACCTGTCTCGCTGAATCTCGATTACGTCCTATGTAATTCTCAAGTGTCTGGATTAAGAGGTAAAACAGTCACCACCTCTTTACATAACTTATAGCACCTGATAAATTCAATAGTATTATGCATTTAGCCGATCATCGTTGTACCATAAAACGTTATGAAATCTTATCTATATGAAACGTCCACGAGATACGAAGTCTGAACTCGAATGTTTCTTTTAAAGATATTTAAATCGCAGTATCTGTGCTATTTTAAAATTTTCACGCCAATTTAATTATTGCAAAGTACATTTGACGTAAACGAAAAGAGATCTTAATATTACGATAAAACATAATATCATATAATGTACTTTTAATGTATTTTTTACTTACACGCGATTTTTCTCCTTGCTATAATCAACGTCTTCAAATGGACACGTCGTTTCTCTATTACTTGTTCACAATAATTCTCCTGTGAAACGTCCTTTCATGCGGCAGGTTTAATTAACATGTATCCATAAATCTGGATGATGAGGAATATGTCCATTATAAGAAGAAATATCTCTGCCGCGCACGCATTCCGTTGCCGATCGTATCTCACTTCGTTTTATCCATCTTCTTATCCCCCTTGTTTACCTCTATTTACGGAACAGAGAGATGAAGCGGAGATAGCGATAATAATTTCGTGCTACGGATAGGGAAACGGCGAAACTTTTGATCGACGGCGGACTCACGCGGCCGCACCGCGCGGATCAACTTTTATTATTTATCGTTACTTTAAAGTCCGCGGTCGGTTTAGTCAGGGGTTTTACGGTTACCTTTAATGGCGCCCAGTGTAGAACTTTCGAAACGACTCTTTGCCTTCACCTCTTTATGCGGTGCACTTAGCACCGACCGAGCAACCCCTTTTCATGGGAAATCGATGGAAAACGTATCAGGGCGGAGAGAATGGCGAAGGACACATCGCCGATGGTGCATGCGACAGCGACAGCGACGGTGGCGGTGGTGATGGTGATGTTACGTGTGGTATAAGGTGTCACTGTCGTTTAGCCGGATACACAAAGAAAACTGTTTTCTGTTTCAGCTCGGCGAGACGTTAAATCCCGAGCTGCAGATCATCACCAGCGTGTTCAGCAAGGTCATACATCGGGGTGAGTACAATACGTCGCGGAGGGAAGCGTAAAACGCTTCTCTTCCCGCTTCTTTCCTAAGCTGGAAATTCTGTCGTCATCCTTGGCTCTCTATTGCGTAATATCACGCTCGCTTGTATCTTGTTCAACGACGTGATAACTTTTTTCCTTTTAACCCCGCAACCCTGAGGTTCCACCGGATGTCGCGACAGCGTACCGTTTTGTGTGCGCGTGATATCTATTCGGCTGCGATCTCTTCCCCATTACGCGATATATCTTGAAATTAGATTAAATAATGAATCCCAACAATTGAATCCCAATTTTTGCTATTTTATGATTAATTATATGAGTAAATACAAATAATGTACTTTGCCACATTTCCGGGTCGAGCAAATATTGTAGCTTTATAATTGGCGAACAGCGTATTTACAAAAGTAAATCACTCGTGTCATGTTTAAACATTGCTCCATTTCCTTAAACAACCAAAAACTTGTGAAATAATTGGCATTTTATATTTGACATAACGAAATGCGTGATTTCATTTTGCTAAATCTCTGAAAGTAAAAGTGAAATTTAATGCGACCGCATTTAAAATTGCACAGTTGCAACGGCGTTCCTTCGACGCTAATAAATGTAGCTTATTATTGATGTTGAGAGACGAATCAAGCGATGTGTAATAATTATCTATTCGTGATCGCTCTCCCATTGATGCTTTTTATGATGTACGTCGGGCGACGCGAGGTAACGACAGACGACGTAACTACGCCGTATTGTGTCGCCGGAACGTAAATCCTGAACAAGCTGTGCAGCAGCTCGATACTAATTTCCTACCCCAACTAAATGCATCATTGAAATCGTCTTGACGTATTCTACATCGAAGAAACCTAATATATGGCGTTGCATATAAGAGATGAAACTTCGAGAAATAATGTAATCTGATTATTTCGTATAGATTCAAGTGGAAATTGTTCAATATCCTTACAAAATACTTTAAAGAGAAAAAGAAATATTTTTATAAAAATAAATTTATAATGCTTGGCATGGAAAAATATATATATCTGTATAAAAATATTGTTTTTACATTTTATAGTTTCATAATTTTTATAAAATTGACGCTTATATAATGTTTTTTAAATTATTTTATTCGATCATTTTATTTTATTTATTTTTATGAATAGATGTATAGATTCAATAGATGAATAGAATGAATAGATTCAAGGGAGGAGTAAGCAAGTATATTATCAAAGTAGATTCATGTAGGTGTATAATATAAAGTTAAGTAGGTTCAAACTATCTTCTTAAAAGTGCCAAAGTAGTAGCAAAATTTCGACTCGAGTTGGCTTGAATTTATAAAAGAGACAAATCAGAGACATCTAAATATATTAGAAAGCCAAATTAAATTAGTCTTCACTAAAAGCTAAACGCATTTGATATTGGCAATAATCGAAATTCTCGGTTCATCCGACGTCGCCCGAAAGACGAGACTGCAATTAGTGAGCACCCGTTAAAAGACTGGTCTGCGAAAAATGTGGCGCGAGCCAGGGATCAGGTATGCGGTTTCGTGTCGCGATGAATACACGCTTCACGCATCGGGTACTCGCAGCGAGCCTCGAATGGAAAGCTTGCCCGGATACTGCGGTCCGCTGGAATAACCGCGGATAATAAATAAAACGCCGTCAGGAGGAGAGAAGAGTGTCGGTTTTGCCGGCGATACCCGGATAAAGCTTAGAGGGACGGCGGCGGCAGCGACGGCTGTAGCGGATGGCACTCGAGTCGAGAGTGAAAAGTCGAGAGCGGGGCCTCTACGCGAAGGAAAAAGACGAAGGGGACGAAATGACTCTCTTAAGATAACGAGTCACTTCCTCGACCCACCGAGTATTCGCGCCAGCGAACGCGTCTATGTCGCCGTAGGATAAAGTGAAAAGCACCCTTTCCTCTCCAATCTTAAGTTGGAATTTATAAGAACGATGAGTTATCATATCCGGTTGGATAAGTAATGGATGTTAGCTTTCCGGAATCCGTTTCTAAACACACAGTTGATAACTCCTCTTCTCGTACCTTTTTAAAATATAACTATATTTTGTGTACGTGTCCGATGGCTGTGTGCGTTCAATTTGTAAATGAACGACGCGATAATTTTTTTAAAGAACGATATCCCGAGAGTCATTCCTCTTATCGCGCCACGCTCGCATACATATAAATAATTATTGCGGGGATCGTTTATATCGTAATACGAGGATTATAAATACGCGTTCCATTGAGAATGACAAAAAGTAAAAGAAGCAGCGTGAGTATGAATAACGAGAAAGCGTTTTAGCGGAGAGCAAGAGTAATGAAGAAAATGCGAACCGACGGTGTAAATTACTTACAGTAATGCTTTTCCGTGCATCGAAGTAAGCGAAACAATGCTACTAGACAACTAGTTAATAAATTTCCAGCTTTCTAATTACCATAGAGTAATTAGTATATTTCTCTTAAAAAAGAGATAATCGTTGAGCTCCGTCTTTCGGTTTTCCTTATTCGTGAATAATTACAATTCACAATATTTAAAATAATAAATTGCTCGTGATGTTAAATACAATATTTATCCGGCATCTCGTGAATTCCATATCGCAAAACCATAAATTTTTAATATAATGTCATTATATATATTTTATTATTGTCTTTCCAAAGTATTAAACATTATAATTCTGTTATACGGACTTTTGTATCAATCGGATTAGCGGTTTCATATCATTATATACGAACAATATGCAACATTCGCATAATAATACGCAAATTACGGCTGCTCAACTATGCTAAATATCGAAGCGGAAGAAAATTGTAGCATTGTGTCAAAGCGCCGATAACGCTCCGTGTTACACCGGAGCGTGAATTGAGTTGGTATAGGTACCGGTAAACCGGGGCGCGTTTATATCATCACGATCCGTCCGCGATTTTTCATAACTTGTCTCGGCGAATTAACGCCCGTCAGAGCCTCGTTACGATATTAAAATTAAATGGATGGCGCGCATAATGGATTATAGCGCTCGCGCCGCTGCGTCAAGAACGGCGCGAGCGCGATCCGCCGTTTTGATGCATCGTGCCGCGACTTACGGACGCAAATTGCGCCCGACGTAAAATCGAAATATGACTCCCTCTCCTTCGCTCCACGCTCTCTCTCTCTCTCCCTCTCTCTTTTCTCTCCCTTTCTGCCTTTCTCCTCTCCCGCAGATTCCATCGGCGCAACGAACTTCCTCCCGCGATTTGCATCCGCGCATCCGCCGCGCCGTCGCGCGCGCCGTGCCGCGCCGTCGAGGGCGCCCGGCAAGAAAAGCGCTCCTCGTTCCTCGTTCAACTTGCGTGGCATAATTCTGCGAATGCCACGGCTGGTTGCATTGCTCGACGAGGAAGAAAATAAACTTTACAGCCAAGTATTCCCGAGCGCGAGGGGGTAGGGTGAGAGACGTACGCGCTCCGGCAGAGAGAGAAGGGCGGGAGGACCATCGATGCGCGCCCGGTGTGCTTCCCGGTAGGATTTCAGATACCGCCCCCTTCGTCACCTCCTTCGGTCCGTGGGTCCGTATAAGGGGCGCTCGGTGTCTCTTGGGCTAAACGATTCGACCTGGAAGCGTGCCTGGCGCTTTTTACACGGTTTAACACGATCAACGCTCTGGCGGGCGCGCGATAGGGGAGGAGGGACACGGGGGGGGGTCGATTTACAAGGTACGGCGATGTCACATACTCCGGCCGGCTGGTGTGTGCATAAATCTGTATGCGCGCCCGGGCACGGCTATGTGTGTATTTTAATCAATACCCTGTTGACACCGCGACCAGGGAACATAAATCATAAGACAATGGAAAATGGCGCGCGGGGTGGAGGAGCTACAGCGGGATCTAAGTATTCCATTGTCGTGTACGTGGCGAGACAGGCACGTTGCATATACAGAGGCCCACAATAGTTCGCCTATGCCATCGTCAAATTTATTTAACTCAAAGCTTTTCATCAGCTAAACATGTTTTTGCACAGAGCGCTCGCGTGCAGGCTCGCTCGCCCAATGAACGAAACTGCGCGGAACGACGTTTTAAAGGGGCTTTTTATTTAACGCGACAATATCGGGGCGTTGATCACTGTCGAGCCATCGCGATTGCGGGAAAGACATTGTTAAGAATTTTATCGAATTAAATGAGGGGGACAAAACGAAATTTCTTGGCGATAAACATAATACGTATTAAGCGACGCATATATTAATAATGCAAAATATTCTTAACAGCTTAGATGCAAGTTAAGCGTTATTAAACGCTTCTACGATAATGCAATCGCGAGAAAGTAAGGACCTTTTCATTTATCCACGCACAATGCGCATTGCGAAATTGATTTCGTCGGCATCATTAATAATAGCGTCAGTAATGTCCCTGCCGAATCGATTTCGGGAATAATGCGTTTTTAAACCTTGATCAATAATGCGTATGACGTAATTAACGGTGATTACGAGCAGCGCAGATGGATTGGAAAAGCACGACGAAAAGCGTCAACGCGTCATTGAGTATTTTCGAGGCGCATTCGGAAACGGTATCGTTTATTCGCGCATGATTTTCGCGCGTAAACCTGAGTAAATTATATATAATAATTACTAATTTTTATCATAACTGCGTTCTTTAAATTGTTGCATCAAATCTGCGTTGAACGAATTGTTCGGCGGGGTATGCCCATTACTTCGGATTTTATAATGCAATAATTTCCACTCGATAAATGAGTTTTTGAGTATTCACACATATTCGTCACGCCTGTGATATATTTTAATATATCGTGCTTGGAATATTTGGCAGGAATAAATGTAAATTGTTTTAAAATCGTGGTAAAGCAAAAAAGGAGAGATAATTTTAAACTAACAGAGTCTCTTTCTCGCGCGCGAATATGTAACATATTTTAAAACAGATTTCCCGTGCAAAAAAAATGGCATTAATAAAGTCTTTAATCTTTTAGACGTGCACGGAATTTCTTCGTGGCTCCGCGAAGCGTCGTCTATTTACACGATGTCAATTAGCGAGCTAATGAACACGCGTAATTAGCATCAATGTACGTTTTCAATGTCCATCTTACGATCTAAATCCCGATTACGATATCTTTATCCTCTTATCTCGTAATTATCATCGCCAGTGCAACGCTCAGTTTTTGCATACGAAATCGTACCGATCTGCGAATTAAAACGCCCTGATTTACGCGGTCGTATACGCGCGCGAAAGAGATGTTTCGACGTTGCCGGTGTAGTAACCCGAACAACGAGGAAGTAAGCGCGCGGGACGGAGTCCTCCTAGTACCGGAGGAATATTCGCGCAGCCTCGCCGTACACACACACATCCCCGGCCATTTACTCCGCGCGCACCCCCGTTACAGCTCCGCCGAACCGCCCGGCGAATGCCTACGTATCTACGAAATGTAGATAATAGATGAAATATTTGCGCGGTATGCGTGGTATTAAACCGACACCCCTGAAATTGTATTTTATAGCTACCCCTGCCACCGACGGGCCCACTCGCGCAACCCCTTCAGAGTCCTGACTCGCCCCTTCGCCACCCCCGTTTGCCCTCGGTGCATCCAGGTTGCATGCCGCGCTCGCTCTCTCTCTCTCTCTCTCTTTCTCTTCTCGTTTCTCTTTCGCTCGCGCGCAGCTGCACAATCGTATACACAATGTCGCAATACGGCAGGGTAGCAAAACCGCCCCCTTCTATCTCCCGGCCGTTTCCCACCCTCGCTACCGACCCTCCAGACGTGGCGTTTCGCCATATAACGAAACGCCAGAAACCAGTTTGCGGATCCGGCCGTCGGGAGGCGCGAGGTATCTCTCACCCGATGCGTTTCTATCTTTCGGCGGGGTTGCATCCCTCCCCGCGTGCAGCCCCGCTGCGCCGCGGCCGCTGTTGCCCGGCGTTTCTTCTTCCTTTTTTCCCTCTTCTTCGTCGCTTCTTCCATGTCCCTGCCCTATGCGCGCGATCTCCCTAGTCGATAGAAATATTTTTCGTAGCTACAAGGATTGGAGGTGGTGAATTTATCACGGTGACAGACCATCCTCTCTCACTTTACGAGGGCCGAGGGCCGAGAGAGCAATCCCCCTTTTTCGGGTTTTTTTTTCCGCTCGCGATGAAGGCAACTGCGAATACAAGCTCCGTTGATGCAATAATATTCGAAGATACTAAAAAAGGTTATTATTTGAAGCAACCGTAAATCACTCTCGTGAAAAAATAAGTTAAAATGATATTAAAATTACATCGCGCGTTAACGCCGTATATCTTCAGAATTATGATTGACGTTCACATGTATATATCGCAATGTTTAATTGACAAGCCGCGTATTAAATATGACATATTTGCGTACTTGATAGCCGCATACGTTACAAAATAATGCTAAAAGTACAGAAAATCGGGTACATTGGCCGACACGGCGGATTCGAATGTAATGATAGTACATGTAGCGTGGTTTTATACAGATGTTATTATTTATTGATACGTTGCTGGGTATTTCCGTAAAGCTCTCAAAACATATCGGGGTTGCTACACATATGTCGAATATACTATGATGCTTACCTTACCTTCAAATCGATTCGAAGGAAATATAGTTATGAATAAATATGCAGATATTTAGATTCAAGCTATAAATTCTGCATGCGTAAATAATGACAAATGCAATAAGTATCCAATAAAAACACTATATTTTTGAGAGGAAGACTCTTTTATTTTAATAAAAAGAAATAGAAAAGAGCAAAATTTTAAAATTACATACACAATTTAATTAGTATTTTAGAAAGTTAATGAAAATTACACGTATAACGTTTCCGAAATTTTATACATAAACTTTATACATCGTTTAACATCAGGTAAGTAATTATTCATTTAAATTTTGTACAAGATTATAGATAACACAATTAATTATTAAATTTAATTATTAAACCGACTTGACATTTCAAGGAGATAATTACAAAAACTAGATCTGAAATTATTTATTAATATTTAATAATAAATTTATGACTCAATTATCACATAATTCAGCTGTCACATTTCTTTATTTATTTTTAATTACTTCGACATTTATATTAGGGTTTATTAAATCTCCTCGCTAGTCGTCGTGCCGAGTTGGCGCACTAATTGAGGGTAAACAGCAAAATGATCGTTTGGTCGTCTCCCCCTCGCCGCGCAAGGGGTCGGTTAGGATGATATAAGACAGAATAAACTGCTCGAGAGCTTGGCCGGCTCCAAGTCGAGAATTATTCACTCGGCAAACAAGAATCTCGTTTCGAGGAATCGAGCGGACGACCTTAATGTACGAAGCCGACGCAAAATCGACGAGTATCTTGTGTGTCAAACATACACCCACACACAAAATATGTACATAAGTGTACTCAACATGTATATAGAGCACACGTACGAGTCGATGTTCGTTACGTGCGTCGAAGATGTTCTTATATCGCGATTATCACCACTGTCATCATCATTATTCCGCCGGTGTGTGCCGGCGCCATTAGGCACGGTCAATTTTCCTAAGAGCACCTCACGTTATCCCCGACGATACTCGACTTCCACGCAACGAACCGGTCCGCGTGTCGTGCGTGTCGTGTGACCCTCCACGGAAATATCTGCGACCGGCCACCGGGCCCGTTCGATAGTAGATAATGGTGCGTCGGCACGGATTTGCGTCGACCATGAATTATTAAACGAGAACGTGTTGTATCGCTTTTCATGCCAAAAATCGCTGTTTTTTCACAAGGGAAACATTTTATCATTATACGGAGCGTAAATTATGACACGATATCGGCGAAGAATAGATTTTAGAAGAAAAATAGAAAATGCAAAACAAGCTCTTTCAATCGGTTACATTATTTGCGAGAAAGACGAATAATGAATGAACTGTATACCCGTTTGATTACATTTCATTATACATACGAGAATTATTTTGATAAAACGGAGCTTTTCCCAACGATCAGCTACAAGCGATTCCTCTCACAGCAGAAATTCGATTTATCAAAAATTTATGAGAGATGTCAAAAAAGTCGATTCCTGAAAAAATTGCGACGAACGAATGAGCTTTCATCAGACTTCCCTCTGGAAAAATCCACTCCGATTTCGTCAAAATGAGAATGCAGGAAAACGCGATAATTCCGAGATCCGATAGATCTCCGTCCTCTTTAGAGCAGTCCTCCACAATGCATAATACAACTGCATTTTGCCTCGTTTAATCTCGCCTGTGTGCGCAGAACGTATCAATAGCGGTAGCTCCCGCAGACTCTCGAAACGGCGAAGCGATCTCGGTAGCCGCGACGGTCTTTTCTCAGGCTCCCTCTTCTCTCTCTCTTTCCCGGGGATGGAGTTAATGCATTTCATTAATCACTAGGAGGACCCTTCCCACCCTCTTCCGCCCATTCCGATCCTCCCCTTCACCCTCGCTTCGTTGCCGCAGACGGTACGAAGCAGTTGATATTTTCCCGTTCTTCGGCGTCCCCGTTATTATTACTTGTCATCTCGCCGGATTTCTTTCCGTTTTCCCGCTGAAGCTCCATTTATCCCCCATCTGGTGCTCATACGCCGACCTCGTTCGCCGGGGAGAAGGTGAAATCAGGACGCGACGATGAATAAAAATAAAACACGCACGCACGGGCGTAAGACGCGGCCGATACACGTCGACGTGGAAAGATAGCGCCAAATGGCGAACGGGGCGGAGGGGTGAGGGGGTGAGAGGGGGTGACAC
>VBVQ01004790.1:0-13720 GCA_011636635.1 Tetramorium simillimum | reverse complement strand
CCCAACCCCCTCGCGCCCCATCCTTCCGGGGCATCCCTCTACCTCCTTGTACCACCGGCAGAAAGTCTCCCTCGGTCGGTTTGCGACGCGCCTTCGCATCTTCGTAACTAGATAAAAAAAGGAGGAAGGTGCTCCCTTTTCCTTCTCGAGATAAGTAGAACCTGCCACGGCTTGCTGGTTCTACGATCGACCAAGGACAAAGGAGAAGAGCAACGGACGAAGTACCGGTGATTTAATGCACGTTTCTTTTAAGGGGAAACGTTCAACCTCCCCTGTCGCGATATCAGGGACGGCATTACGTAAAACTAACTTTGCGTTAATTTGATCGTGGTTGGCAATTTGTAAAAAAAAAAACTGGAGATGCGAAGATATCGGTGGTCATCGTATAACGCGTCGCGCACAGAGTTCTCGATCGTATGATATCAGTTACTGTTTTAATATTCATTTTATTAGCCTTTTATTGCCAATGGCGCGTGTTTCTACAAGGCAATCGCCTTCGGTAAACCTACGGGCTACTCGCGGCGACAATATTTTTCTCGCTAAATTTCGGTTCTTCTGCAACCTCTGTTGATTTTTTAGATCCGGTAATGTCCCTGGATAAGTGGGAAACTCTTATCTTCCTAAGTGCATTACCAGCACCGCATACATTACTCCTTTACACACTTTCACAGGTATTAAGTACATACAGCCGTGAGGAAGTTTATGAGAGGAGGTTCTCAACCAGAATATTTTAAATGTATGCAAGAACACGTTCCGCCCTTCTCCTAAAGCAACCACTGCGAAGTAATCTCCCTTTCATCGTTATGAAGAACTGACTCATGTCATCGGCGTCTATAGAGGCCGATGTCTACCGTATGTCTACCGTCTAATGCCTTTCCATTACCGCGAATATTTTAATGTGACGACGCGCGATAAAGCGCCGTATAAAAAGTCGAGATTAGATGGCTCCTTAAATATTAATGAAGAAAAAAGAAGACAATTGTGCGATAAGTAAAAGCGTCGCACGCTCCGTGGAGTGAAACTGCGCGGGCAGTCGCCGGCGTGGCGCGGACAATGTCTCGCGACTGTCCAAAATATCCGATATGATATCCTTCTCTGGACCGCTAATGTGACAGACAGCGTATTTCGCGACCATCCACGCGGGGACCACGAGAATAATAAGTTTGTGCAGAATTGTGGAAATGGTGAATGTAAGCAACGATACGGCGGAAAGTACTGGAGCAATGATGAGGATTCGGAAGAGTTGTGGAAAGACCATCCTCGTTCAAACCCCTCGTGCTTTCTATTTTCTCCTTGTCTTATTTTCTTCCATTTCTCGATTCTCCTGTTGCCTTCGAGAGAAACCGACCGGGTGAAGAATAAGACACCAGACACATATTTTACGCCGGAGCTCTTCACGGATGGGGCAAAGCGTACACGGCGAACGACGTCGCGTTTCTGAGTTATCGTTATATGAAGTAGTACTCTAAAATGTGTGTATGCATCCGCCTTCGGTATTCTTTTGTTGAATGTAGCGTGCAGTTTTCATTTCACGATGAATAGAAAAGATAGCGATTTAATAAAAATGTATGTACGTATGTATAATAATGCAGTTTACAAGTATATTTGTTTCATTTTAATCGAGTATTTTACATATCATGAAAGATTTATTATTTTTAGCTAAATACTTGAATTAAATTAAATCTCTGAAAGAAGAATCAATCAATAAAGAATTATAAATTATTATTTATAAATAATAATTTAATTATATACTATATTTATATCATGTTATTTCTTCAAAACACATCTTGAAAAATTTTGAAGAATCAATTATATGTAAAAATAAATTAATATAATTGGACAATGACTCTCGATAAATTCATAATTCTGGACTAGGCAACGAGAGTAACAATGCAGATGCTTGAAATCTTGAGCGTGAAATCTTTTTTCTTTATTTTTATAATTAGATAGTTAGAAAGCGAATGTTTCGGATCATGTTTGAGCCATCTTCAGCGCGATATATTTAAAAAAATAAGTTTCATGATGGCAGTCATAAAGCCGTATAACGCAAGAATAGATATCAATCAAAGTGGAAGAATAATTTGTGATATCTACTAATATCGTTATGCTGGTACGCCGGTTGCTTGGGTGACTTAATTATACAGTCGTTAATTACTGACTAACTTTAACATAGTCTACATCTAACAAAGATGGTTTAACATAGTTTATATCTATCAGATATGGTTTAACATAGTTTATATCTATCGGATAGACTATATTAAACCATATCATTAGTCATTAATTAAGGACCGAATCATTAAGTCTCTCAAGCAATCGGCGTACCAGCATAACGATATTAGTAGATATCACAAATTATTCCTCCACGTTTTAATCGATGTCTATTCTTGCGTTATACAGCTTTATGACTGCCATCATGAAGCTTATTTTTTTATATAACCGATCGTGCTGAAGATGGCTCAAACATAAATCGAAACGTTCGCTTTAACTATGATGCATCATGGCTTTAATCATCTAATTATAAAAATATAGAAAAAAGATTTCACACTCAAGCATCTGCGTTGTTACTCTCATTGCCTAATCCATAATTATGAATCAATTATATTGTATACTATAATAATTTTGTTTAGTAAATTTTTCTAAATTTTGTATTAACATAATATAAGTAATAACATATAATAATTTGAATATATGTGTAATATATCTATATCGCAGTAAAATTGGATTTTTGGAAACGACAGATAAATTTGTTTTTAATAATGCTTTGCGTTCATAAATTCATATACACACAAGCGCCAATTTCGTTGCTCATCTCGTCTCTATGTCCCACTGTATGATGTACGATGTCATTGTCATTTATTTATTTTCCATTCCATACTTTACAGCGCATTGAATGAATTCTAATCTGTTATGTTGTAAATTAAATGAATTCTAATATATTATGTCAATCATTTTTTAACTCTTTGAAAGAATGTTGTAAAAATTTGCGAAAATCAGGCTAATGTTAGTCATTTAGAAATCAAGCATTTTTATTAGAAAAGTTTTTAAAAAAATATTTTCAAGTCTTGCTCACATATCTTATTGATGCAACAATATATATATCGGCATATGTATGTTTAATACGATTTATTGCAATCATTCGAAATTTCATATTACACATGATTACGTGATACAAATTCTCCTATCGGAAAGTTCTTTGCCGCTTCGATATGTCACAGAAGTTATCCATTTTGATGACGGCGAGGGGAGGTAGAGATAAAACATCGTAGCACGAAAGAAGTGCGAAGAATGTTAATACGAATATTATGATTTATTGATGGAACATCGGTCTGTAAGACTCCAGGGGTTGTTCGGCGTGCCTGCCAGTGTCCGTAAGGGTGGTAAAATGAAGAAAAAGAAGAATAAGAAGGTGGAAACCCTGAGGGTACCGTTGCACACGTACACATATATACACGCATGCACATGCGCGAGCCTACACAGATATATGCATCCATATAAACACGCGCACACACATACATATATATATTTACCAGCTCACGTGAGTAACGTAGGGCAAGGCGTTTTTCTCGGCCCGCCTGAGCCGCCAAAGATTTATTCTCAGATCCCGCAAGACAAATGGTAAGATTGTGTCCAAAATTTTAACAGCGCATTTGGGTGAACACGTCCCTGCAGCGCGAAGATACTCTACGACTGCACAACTGCTACAAAGGATAAAAAGAAGGAGGGTAAAAAGAAGAGACAGGGGCGCGGATGGGCAGGGCATGGGTGTTGTTAAGAAGGGGGTAGCTCGCTCTGACTTAGTCCCGGTGTGTGTTGGATGAGAAGGCGGTTGAGCGGAAAAGAAGTTTTCTAGTTATCCCTTCGGCGTGAATGTGGTACCGAAACTCCTTGCTCGCTTCGTGACAGAATCGAGCCGTGAAACGAGATCCGCCGGAAAACGGAAAACGCTGGTTGGCGTAGCTTTATTCCAATCATTGGCTTTCTATTGGTTTATCTCGCCGTTCTACGTGCCCAGATATACGCAGTTTTATTACCTGTTAAAATTACCTTTTATTACCTGTTAAATTTAAGTTTCGAGTTGCTATTAAATCGTAAAATGTTTACATATTTGTATTCATAATACTAATATTAATAATAAAATATTAATTAATTTAATTAAAATTTAATTAAAATTTAGAACAT
The DNA here is from genome assembly GCA_011636635.1 of Tetramorium simillimum. Lineage (NCBI taxonomy): Eukaryota > Metazoa > Arthropoda > Insecta > Hymenoptera > Formicidae > Tetramorium > Tetramorium simillimum. The sequence continues at coordinate 9,541 of VBVQ01004790.1, read as the reverse complement.
TATATACGATATCTTAGACACGTTTTATTTGTAACTAAAACGTTTCTAATATGATACTTTATAATATTCTTCCTGTTTAATTATTTTAAGAAAGATTATCAATTTTTATTTATTGAAAATAAATATTGCTTCTTTAATACTGTCTGCCTGCCGACATTTCATATATGAAAATTTCTTCGTATCTAAAATGCAGGAAATAACTAGTAATGCTTGAAGTGTATGAAGCATACGACTCGAAAGTGCGTGCCTAACGTGTTTGGACACCAATTTCATCTGCGTATATATTATAAATAATATGCTAGGGGATGTTCCTTCAGATCCACCCCTCGGTATTTGAAAATTAGATTCCCTATCTGTCTGACGCACATTGCGAGCTCAGCCTCTTTCTTACGCCCACCAAGAATCTTATTATTTTGTTATCGATCTTGGTATTTTTTTCTCACTGGTTATTTTTATCAAATAAATATATATTATAAATATCTCTGAGTACATACATGTCGAAAAGTACGTGTATTTTTTATAAATATGTAGACAATAATTAAAAAGTGTAAAATACAAGTTAAAATACATTGCCACAAGTAAGAATTCTTGGCAATAACATGAGCAAGAAGAACGAGAATCAACATTGAACATTGGTAAATGAAGACAAAGTATTTAGGTTTACAGTTTCTCCTTATTGAACCACTGAACGTGCGTCGAGTCTGGTGGGGAAAGGGGAAGGGGTAAAGAAGGCGAAACCGAAAACAGGGTTGGCACATTGGTGAAGCGAGAAGAGGGGATGATGTATACGTTCAGAGATAAACGAGCGCCGCGTTCAATGAAGTCGACTATAAGGGTAGTCCCAGGTTCGGTTCTTGTCACTGGTAGATGGCCAATGGGTTACGAGCATTGTGTGCGTCAAAGTTAGATTGATGATAAATCGACCGCAGAGAGAATTCCAAATATTACGGCATATCTTGTATGACTAATTTTAATTTTTCCAAATCTTGATACAACTAGATAAACGAAATAAAAATTTTTTGAAATATTCTTTCATCGGTATCAAATCATAATTTAATGTTAAAATTTCTTTACGCTTAACAAAATCTTACCGATAATAAATATCTTTTAATTTGCATGAAACTATTCAATCTTTACATCGATATGTAAATGTTGGTCGATAGTCGTTAGACGCGATAGTAACCGTAATAGCGATGCTGTCATCGCGTCCATAAAACTCACTGTCGGAGACGGCACAATTTTAAGTTTTACGCCATTTACAAAATGAGTCGCCATTATTTTCGCCGGGTGGATTTATCGCTACATACATTTGGACCGAGCGACAATCCAATTTATGTGGGAGTCCCGTAATAGTCTGCCACCGCAACGCGAGAAACCTCCCTCCCTCGCATTGCCCCTCTCTTTCTCGCCCCTTCTTGTTCGCCGTCTACTCTGCAGCATCCACCCTACTGACGCTCACCACCCACGGCACTGATTAAATAAAAGAACAAATGGAGGTAACTCCTAATTAGTGCACTAGTTCCTTGCATTCCTGCTAGCCGTACCAACGACCTTCGCCGGATTAATTGCAGTCGTGCGTTTATTGCGAGCGCGATGCTTATTCGCGCATGAATTTGTCGTTTTTCCTCGGAGATGCCTTATTGCGCTTGAGGCAAGGAAGAAAAGAACGGCATAAGGAAGTAACATTGAAATGTGAATTCTTTTGCAATCGATAAGGGAAACACTACGTACGTTCATACCCCGAGGACTTATTGATTCTTGATCGCGTTATATAATATGTTCAAGCTATCCTGTTAAATAAATCAAATCCTGTTGCCTCTTTACTGCGTTAACGGCATTATTTATCATATCGGATTATAGCTTAATTGGGAATGATAAATAGGAGCTACACGCGCGCGAGCGTTCCAGAATCTACCTGATGTTAATTAAGACCTATTCGACGGGTAGAAACGAGTTTCTTCGTACCTGACCGCAGAGGATTGTGCTGTTATTATTATTTATCTTTCTTTCTTTCTTCCGCACAGTTACCATGGTTTTTATAATATATAATTTTTATATTTTCTACTAATTTTATTTTAAAGCAATATAATTCTTTTTAATCAATTTAATCATTCAAATTCAAAGAGAAAAGAAACGATTTCGTAAACGGTATTATAAATCATATATGCTATATATTTATATGATAAAAACTAGAATGTTTTAAAAAATTGTTGTACGTAAAGTATTAAATTTTTTATTTGTATGATTCATATGTCTATAATATTCATTCATATGACATTCTAATATTAAAAATGATTATTATTATCTTTCTTGTAAAATAGCGATAATTGTTTATTGTTAACTTATGCCATTGTAAATCACACTATTTACATTCAATGATCGATGATCGCATCAGGAAGGACTGTAATACAGACGAAAACGGAAGTGAAAAGTTGGAATGTACGAGGGGCAATAGGAGAAATGAGCAGTATCGGGCGATAGGGGTTGCGCTGGGATACTGAGGAAGGCGGTGGCGCGGCTGCGTCTGAGTTGCCCGCAATGTATGAGTCTACCACCTCTCGTCCCACCCTTACCTCATCTTTCTAACCTCCCACTCCGCCAGCTACCAGCAATTTTTTGTTCGTGGTCCGCTTGTATCAAATTACGATAAATATTGCGGTGCCGACGTGAACCTCGGTAAGGGGCGCCTACTCGCAACGCCACGGCTTAAGATCACATATAGAAAGTGAGAGAGAGAAGAAGAGAGAGAGAGAGAGATTTTAAGATTTGCTTTAAAGGCAATGCAAAATGTAAAGGACTACACTGTACGAACCATTAAAAATGAAGGGAGAAATTTATTTCTGTGAGCAGAGAGAAATGGATGCATTGTACACTTTGCGATAGCATATGTAACACGACATATCCCAGATATCGTTTAAGATTTTTATTATAAGAATTACTCAATTTTTTTTAATTATAAAATTTTGTGCAATAATTGAGATAATTAATCCACTTTTAATGTTAAATGTATTTCAAGATATTGCTACAGGTCAAGCTGCGCGCACGCGAAAAGAGTCAGCAGACTCATATAAACTAAAGATGGTTGGCGCAAAAGGATAATAGAGTAAACGTCACGCGGTCGCCGAAAGAAAAATTCGTTTATGTGAAAGATTCCTGACGATCCTCTCGAAAGGACTGTGAATGGGGGTAGATGGGTGGGACCGATATTATATATAACTATCTACCCTAGCCAGTTGCGTGCGTAGGATAGAAAACACGCGGACCCGCGGGGAGGGGCATGGTGGGGGCGAATTGAGGGATGGTAGTAGATGAGGTGCAGAGAGAAGGGGCTGGAGAGAGAAAGCGGAAGAAAGAGCGACAGTGGGAGCGCGAGAGAGGGGCAGGGGGAGGAGGTGGAAAGAGAGGTGGATGGAAGTACGTGGTGGGGGATGACAGAGATGAATTCGTTTCATTTCACGCTGGGAAGCTCTCGCGTTCCCCGCGTCCGATGATTTACTGGGCTACAATGTGGTAACCCATGATTTATCGCCAACACGCTGGCTTGCCACTGCGCTATACCTGATACCATGGTTGCGTATGCGCCGTGCCCGCGTGTCCAAAGAACTTTATACTCTTTCTCTGTCTCTAACCCCATCCCCGCTCCCCTCGTTACTTCGAACGTACTTGGGCATGTCTTCGCGAGTGGGCGGCGAGACGAAGGAGAGATGAAGACCCCTCGCGACCGGGGCCGTGGAATATACGCTATCTGCCTAACAGTGTCGGCGGTGGCAGCATGGAACCGATAATTCCATACTCCGCCACCATTTATTTATGCGCGAGAAATTCCCGTGAGTTTGTTCGTCACACGCGCGCTTTGTCACCTTTGATGTAGTCTCGTTTATTTATAGGCAACGTTGTAATCGCTCCTGATATTTTTTATACTACGTGCTATGATATTATTTAAATTGCTAGAAAAAAAAGATGGTAATATTTTTGTATTGACACTATTAATATTTTGTCAAGATAATACTTTGAAAAAAATTACAATCACTGTATTTAAAAAAATCATGACTTCATGCGCAAATACTAACTGCTACAAAACCAAATGGATATTAACATCAGTTTGCGGTTACATTTGTGGTTGCTACATCAAATTGTTTGGTCAACCATAATGCAACCAGCTCGTAACCATCATGGTGAAAATGGACGTGGTCAACAAGTATAACTATAATTACGTTAGATACGGACCATAAAGCGTACGCGAAAGCATTATCAATTAGCATTCTAAACTGAGATCAGTGTATATATGCATGTATGTGTGATAATTTTCAATTATCTACATTTGCAAAATTAATAGAGATCCGATATCTACTAATCAAAACCTAATATAAGTTTTTTCTTTAAAATTTAAAGGACAAAAAAATGAGTCAAGTACAGTTGAAATAGCCGTGTTAACGCTAGTGACATGAATATAATATTATTAATGAATATAGTAAAAAAATATAAAGACTATTGTAAATAAAAATAGTTGTTAAAGCATAGAAAATGTATTAGTTTGCGAATACATACAATAGAGCCTGCAGTTTCCGTGCAGTTGCAAATGCGTGGGTAGATGCGAGCATTCGAAAGTTCATAGAACATGGGATGGTATTCCTTGGCTCGTTGGAAACTCAGGACCAAGTCTTGGCTACCACGAGACCAACATCTGAACCGAAGTTGGCTGCGCCCTCTCAAAAGTCAAGATCCCGACTCTCGTGGGTCCTTTGCCTAGATTCATTAGGGATCTTGCTGATCCTGACGCCGTTTGGAGACCCCACGGACGCCTTGCCCGAAGATTAATCCCGACCGCGTAAACTTTGTTTCCCATTGTAAACAAGAGGCAGTTCCGGTACCGTCTCGAGAAACACCCTTTCTACGGTTGCCTCCGGAGCCAAAGTACTTAAAACCGCATTTCTTCCCTACCCTCGAAAAGTTGGTACAAAAATTTGCTTAATTTGTTTTTAATAACATTGGCTTATAATGGCCATCGCGAGAGCGCACTATAATTGAAGCGCTCTTTCTTAATCTTAAAATAAATTATACTATTAAAAATATTTAATTTATTATAAATTTTTTATGAAAAATATATAATATAGACACATAACGGAGGATATCACACTTTCAGAATGTGACGTGTTCTCACTTTGTCTTTTTCTCCTCCCTGTTCTCTCTCTCTCTTTGTTGAAGGATGTTCTTTATGTGAAGTTCACACAAAAATATGTTACGACGCGCTGAATTTTTCTTTGATGTATGATTTATTGTTTCTAAATGAAACAATAAATTCATGTAAATATCATAACATTAGAATATGTATCGTAGTCTATTATCATTATTATTATTATTGTAATTGAAATGATTGATACGTGAAATATCCTACAGAAATAAATGCTTCTGAAACGAAGAAGCGTTATTGTGTAAACGCGATTCATAATTCAATACATTTCGCTAAATAGCGAGTTGCAACACGCATAGGTTGAGCTCGTGATTTGTAGGAAAATGTGAATCTAGGCATCCGTCACGTTTAGCGGTCGTGAAGCGAGACTCGAGTTGTAAAACACGGCGGACAAATGAGGATATACGTAGCGGAAGAAGTGTCGCTAGGTTATCGTGGTGTGGAGACTCGTGGAGGGTTATACTCCATAGAGCGCGAGTGGCAACGGGGATGAGAGCGCGTGCCGCCACAATCCAGATTTTATAGCGCCGTTAGGTTAACCCGACGATTTTCAAAACTTACATGATTGCTTGCGGTAAAAATCGCAGCGTTTAATGGTGCGGAAAGTAAATATGTTTTAGCATCGACTGATATCTAACTCTAAGATTGACGCGAGAGATACATGTCTACATCGTACATACTGTCGTAATTCTTCACATAGTTCGTGTAAAACATTTATTACGATCAAATTAATCAACTTTTGCTTGATATATTATAAAATAAAAAAGTATGCTTAAAGAATTAATTCTATTATGGGTTTACCTAATGCAAAAGAAATTATTATTGTTTTCTTTTATATTACATTTAATACGATAAAACATTAAAGAAAATGTGCTTAAAAAAGTTTTCTGTTTTGCGATTGACTTAATAATTTATTTGTTGAGATAATTGTTGTGACGATATTGAAATAAATTTTCAGGAATAGAATATTTATGCGATCAAAATATTTGGAAGAAATAAAAATCTCCAATGTTTACAATTTCGGCAAGAGCATATTTGGACAAAATGAAAATAATAATGTAAAAGTATCGCACAGACACATTAAATGTTATCAAATGATACATCATGTTATTATAATTATACATGGGCAAGCATAAGCACATTCGCCATATCAGGACAAACTCTCTTTATCTCTATAATTCTACCCCTGTAATTCTTCTATACGCTGGAGGGTCAGAGGTGATATCATAGGGAAGATTGCACACGACGGCGCTTTTCGTCGTGCCTCGCGGTCGTAAGTCTGAAGAGGTACAGAGAGAGTGGTGAGAGGGGTTGGGCTCTGAATGACGGAATTCATGCAATGCTCGTGGATTCGGGGACGAGGTGAATGGAGCTGGCGGAAGGGCTTTGGAAATTAAACGTCCTGTGGATGGTCTTTTTTCGCGAGCAGTAATGTATGACTGTTCCTTAGAGAAGTGAACATCCTCCCTACTCTCTCGTCACCGTTTCTTCCCCAGTATGTCCCCCTTAATTCTCTTTTTTTCTTTCTCTTCCTAAGGCTGAGGGAGCCGGGCGTCTTGCCACGACGGGTGGGACAATTTCCTTGTGATAAGAAAGTAGATCGAGCTAGAAGATATATGGGAATCTCTCGTGTGATAAATATATACATATCTTATACATACACATGATGTCGTAATAAATAAGCACATATATGTATACGATACATGTATGTATCAAAATGTTTTTCAAATACGAAGATATAAAAGCGATATTAAATTTAAAATCATGTAGAATGTAACGTTTGGCATTTTGTGACATGTAGATACATTGTGATATTAAAGTCTTAAGATTTAGATTAATGTCCATTCATGAATGAGCCATTAGTAATGTAAACACACATGCGTAACTATGGAAACCAGCATGATATACACTATGTTTAAATGCAGATGGAATTTACATGTGTACAGACATGCGTTATGAGATATATGCGCACGTGACGCGGGTAGAGTACATGAAAAATAAAACATGAAACGAAACATAAAATAAGTTGAACATTTCGTAATTCTTAGTGTAATTACGTACAAGATATTGGTTACACATACTTTAGTTTTTCTTCCAAAATATTGTTATAAAGAAATATTTTTTTTACAAATTTCATTTTAGATGCTAATGAAGAGAGAAAAAAAAATCGAGAAAGAGAGAGAGAGAGAAAATTTAGAAAATTTTCTTATGTAATATCTTTCTTATTATATACAGGGCTCTTGAAATAAAAATTTACACACACTCTCAGTATAACTTTAAATAGACTTATACTTTTTCTGTATCATATGTATATGTTTTATATCATTTTAAACATAATTAATGTTAATTCCATTGGATTCGATGTATTCTATCATAAATGAATCGCACTTTTATTAAATTTTATGTTAATTAAGAGTGGTTTGAAATTAATGATGATTGTTTGTAACGCGAAAAACACGGAAAAGGGGAAAAAGATTGTCTCTTAAAGAGATGAAATGTCAAAATATTGACAGTCCCATGACCATTAGCAATATAAACGACTGGTACTGGATCAGTGCCGGTTGGCTAGCTTGCCTGCCTGTTTAGTTATTGTTTCCGCCACAGATTATAGGGATGGGGGTCTTTATTGCCCTATGGCGATAATATAGGTATACCACCTCACGGCGTAGTATTGCATACTCACACATACACTCACGTATAGGCTTGTGCCGGGCTCGCACCTGTTGGCGCCTGCGATTATGGCCGCAATAACATTCCGTCAAACGGCAAATGCGTACTCGGATTTCCTAACTCCATCTTAACTCTCAGAAACGTCTCTACAGCCACGTGACTTCGCGATTTATTATATTAATCACACTTATCTACAGCTACAGAAGCGTTTATCTTTATGATTATCTTTATCTCTCTCTCTCTCTTTCTCACACACATATTGTTGGGAAAAAAAATAAAATAAAGACATTATTAAAAAAAAAATTAAGAAATTTTATATATAATTCTGAATATTGAATCTTTTAAGGATATAACATATAACTATTCATGTGATGATATACGTTCACGAAATCCGTGAGTATTGTATAAAGTTGCTTGCGAATATCTACATTCTTCATACTATTTACAAAAAGGTGGTATAATCTCTAGGATATATCTTAGCCGTCACGTTCACATTTTTCTCTCTCCCTTTTTTTTTACAAATATACTGTTTTATTTGTTTTGTGCATTTGTAGGGTTTGTGGATTTAATGTTGTCTAGCAAAAACAAACACACAAAGCGAAGGAGCCCGGGTTCCAATTCATCGATTTTACGTCCCGGCATTATTTATCGTTCAATATATCGGACTTGTCGCGCGCGATACCATTCGTTGCGTCATACGCCATAATAACGGTATCTTCTCCAAAACTGTTCATTGCTGCGGCCGGACGAAAAAAGTAGGAGCTTCCACACGCTTTAAATTCTTCAGGAAGAGAGACAAATAAATATCGGATGATGTATATGCGCCGGCGGTGACTGCAGCGCACGCATGGTCCACCGGGCGCTTCCAACTCTAAATTCGGTGCCGAGTTTAGGTGGGCTCGATTTAAATTTCGCCAGAAGCGGAATTGGCCGCATGGCGAAACGCAATTTCGCCAGCGCGGAGTTTATTCTCGCGCGAATTCAAATTAATGGGACGTCGTGCGAATTGACTTTTCTAAATTATTCAAGCTGCGTCGAATGAGGTTTCAGTAGACATCACGTTTACTGATTCATGGCGTTCCTTGCCACAGCCTTCTTCAACCTATCCAAAAATATCGCTTCGAAACGATCTCATTGTACTTTTCTTTCGTTTCTATTACGGCTTTTATTACGGTAATGTTGAAACTGTGTCGATATTAAGTTGTAAAAGAGAGCTTGTAAATTGCCAGGGAAGCGAAGCGCAAAATACGTCGAGATATTGTCAGGCGGTGCGCGTCGATATTTCGTCAGGTCTGAAAATCTATAGCAGCGGTCAACATACCGTACGTAGCGTGTCTACCACGTGGTTACCGGAGAGAATCGAGTGTATGTATATGTGCGGAGGGGCGGCCACAAATCACCATTACTCGATGTGTATCGCGACGCTATATAATTATACCTATAACGCCAAGCACCAGGTAATGGCTCAATCCTGCATGTACATTCGATGATAACCAGTCCTGAAGACGAAGCTCCTAGGTGGGGTCTTTGGTGCCCGCGAGATTTAAACTAACCGCTCGCCATTGGCTAAACGGTAGTCACGTGTTTTGTTACGTCACCGTGGCCATCCTTGTGAGTGTACAAAGTCAGTGGCGAGGGGTGGGAGGGAGGGAAGGGGGAGAGAGAGAGAGAGAGAATGAG
>VBVQ01004789.1:0-13724 GCA_011636635.1 Tetramorium simillimum | reverse complement strand
ATATTATGTGGAGTGGACATATAAAACATCGAAAGAATATTCCCATGACATTAAAAAATATTATGTAATATTCTCAGAATATTACAGTAATATTATTTTAATTATTAATAATATTCGTATAATATTCTAGAAATATTGTGCGCTTATAGGGAATGCTTATTGCATATTAATTTGCTCTCGAATATACTTCGGTATCTTGGAAAAGTACATAAATACAATTCTTTTTACAATTTTTGAGGACACTTAAGCTATCTCAATTTGCTCCGTCTCGTTGAGGTTTTCGATCTACAAAATTCGAGGCAAGCGAAACAAGAGATTTGTCTTATTGCAGGAGGGTACACATTTCCGCCGACACGCTCAAGTGTCTGAACGACGTTTACGAGGTGGAGCCCGGCCACGGTTGCGAGCGGGACAATTATCTGAAGGACAGAAACGTGGTGACGTATCTCATTAAGCAGGTGGAGCCCCTCAAAACCAAACGAAGGCAGTCATCGAAGCCGAAGGTCTGGACGGAGGAGGAGCTGGCCGCGAATAAGAATAAGAAGAGCTTCAAAGTGAACAATCCGCACGCCGTGAACAGCAACGAGAAGCCCCCGGACGACGACATCGGCGTTGACTGGACGCCTGAAATCCCATTCGAGAATGTAAATATCGAAATACAAATACGGACATATCCAATTAGTGATAAATCCATTGATTTATCAATTAAATTCATAATAACAAACGCACAATTAGTAATAAATGTTATTCACTTTGCTCGTCCCGCGATCGTAGCTGAACACAGCCACGTCAGTGAGTAACCTGGAGTCCGAGTATTTGGAAGAGGAGAACGGCCAGCCGGCCAAACCGAGCAGCAAAGCAACCTCGCCGATATCCGTCGCTGAGAAGAAGGGCGCCATCGAGACCGCCAGCAACAAACGTATGAGGTCGGCGAACATAAACGCATGGACTTTGCGTTACAATGACGAGAGCTTGGAGTCCAAGGTAAAATCAATTCCGCTGTCATTCTTGACTCTCCTCGGGCTTGTCTAATTTCATAAAAAAAAATTAATATACTGTTGCAACGCCCAACTCACTCCCGAACACTCTGTCATTTACACTCGCGCACTATCGTGATTAACGACTCAGGCTTAAGAAAAACTCGCGTTTATTTACAAGATGATACAAAGGATCGTTATAACACACATTTAACCATTATTATCCGGCGGATTGGATCGAAATCTTTCCAATGAACGTTAATTGATAATTGTTAAGAGTACGCCCTTTGTGACTTTTCAGCCGTCAACGGCTCGATCCAATTTGAAATCAAGAATTATCTCACAATCAGCGTAGATGCAACAATATGAATAGATACACGTACTTGATAGGATTCTTTATTAAAATTAAGGAATGTCCCATTAATTTTAATTAATAATAAAAATAATAAATTTTAATAATTATTAATTAATTCTTTTACATTTTGTCCTCCAGTTCGACCAATTACGAGAGGACATGTTCAAGTCTAATATGATATGCTGCTTCGTCATTTGGCTCTTCATCGCTGTTTGCCAAGCCATAATCTTTTCTGAGTAAGTACATATAAGTACACAAATCGAAAATTAAGTCAACTTTCTGTCTTTAGAAACACATATTTTATTACGAATAAAATGTGATTTCTCGAAAATAAATAGTTCCTTCTTCAATTCTTCATTTTCTAAAATATTAAATTTTTTAACTACTAAAACATTTAACTAAGATTTCATTTGTTGTATCCATATTTTTTTAAATAAAATTAAGACATTTTAATTTTTTTTATAATAATTAACAAATGATTTCAACATTTTTTTTAATTGTAATATTGAGGGGTGAATTATAAGCGGCTAAGGGCTGCATATTATTTAGTAATTTATATGTTATTAGTATCATTTCCATTATTAATTTACATGTTAAATATTTATAAAAATGGATTGACATTTAATCCACATGTTGTCCATATTTTTTAAAAATAAAATTAAGAAGTTTTAATTTTTTTATAATAATTAATAATGTCACGTATAATATGTTAATAACTTTATTTGAATTTTATAAATATTGCAGTTGCATGATTCTCCTGATCTCGTTGCTGATAACCACAGTGATCCTGGTAGCGTCGTCGATCCTGGTGATGGCGGAGGAGTTCAAGGGCATGCCGACGTACTTGCAGCACACGTCGTCCATGCTGGTGCACAATAAGAAGCACCGCACCGTCTTCATCTGCGGCGTTATCAGCCTGATGACGTTGACGTCCATCATCGGCGTGCTGACCTGTCGCCTCACGCTAAGCTCTCAGGAAGTGATGATGATCGAACAACAAGAGGTGTCGACGACGACGATACCTTTTGTTGTTTCGGCGGCGCCGCACCCAATACCGCGTGCGGACAAGTTGACGGCGACCACCGCCGGGGCAAGCCTGGACCACTTTGTCCTCACGTTCCTGGAGGCTGCCCTGAGCGACGAGTCTACCGAGGGTGGAAAGACCGTCCCCTCAACGGAGAACAATACTCAGGAAACGGGCTCGAGCAATATCGAGCTGAAGCTGACGCGGGTGGTGAACGACCGGGCGCCTGGAAGAAGCAGGCGGGAGTTCTTCAGATTTTACAGGTGCGTTCCGTAAGCGTCGACTACAGTGTAACATATCTTGTATATAACAGTTATATTGTTGAGCACGAAATTATAACATTGACGTTACATTACTGTTACTTTGTGTCTACTGGGATTACGTTTAAAAAAAAGTTGTAATGTATTTTATTACAAATGCCAATCCGGGATCTCGCAAATTCAAATTAGCACTGTCGCGCTAATTTGAAAAGCAATGAAGTTATTACGGAACGTTTGTTTGACCTATAAATTAATTATACGAGGAATGCTCAGCGAGTAATGCCCCACATTTTCTTCTTAGCCACTAATAAAGATAGAAAACTTTACAATTTTACGTGCTGCAAATTTGAAATTTTCCATATTTCTGTACAGAATTGCACGGCTTTTCGACAGATAGCTATAGTGAATTATGTCAAAATATCTGTTAAAATGTTTATGACTCGCGTTTCCAAACAACGAGCTAATTATATTATAATAATTAAATTCTAATTTAATTAAAAAGCTAATTAATAATTAAATCCTTGATTGTGAAGAAAAAACTATGAGGAATACGTATACACGCGTTTGTGTACTGTGTATGGAAATTGTGAGATTGATAAGAGCACCGTTGGGCTTAAAGCTTCAGAAAGTAGAGAAGAGCTGCATGATTGGCCGCGATCATTTTTAATTTCCTAAATTCAGCGACCAACAGTGTTCCTGTCGATTGCACAACTTTCATACGCAGCACACAACGTTCAATAAAATTTTCTTCTCCGCAACCAAAAGTAGAACTATAGCTTGTTGTTTGTTTGTTAAGTGCGTCAACAGTCATTATTTTAACAATTCTCTACAGCTGTGCTAACGTGTCGAAACGCTATGCAATTTCGTACGAAAGAAAAAAACTCCTAATTTAAGGTATATAAAATTTCATTTTCTTTGTTATTGACAGAGAAAAAAATAGGAGGCATTACTTTTTAAGCAATTCTCGTAGTAAGGGAGATTATTTGACTTCCTGAACAAATGAACAAATTAATATTATCGCAGATACGAGCAGCATTACGGGAAGCCGGAAACCGGAAGCCGGCATTACAGGCAAGTCGCACGTATACGCGACTCTGAGAAAGGACACCACAGAAAAATCTCCACCGACGAGGAAAATCAAAACCAGCGGTTAATTCTGAAAAGTCGCCATAAGCTTAGGTACATCCGGCCGGAGTATATGGTGTTCACGTGGATCCTGTGCCTGATCGCGCTCGCTTCAGCCCTGAAGCTGTACTATCTAGTGAAGACTGCGCTGGCCGCGGCGATCGTTCTAGTGTATGCAGTGCTGATCCTGGTTGTGTGCAAGGACATGTTCACCGAGACAGAGAGAAATGCGTAAGTTGTACGGATAGACGTTTAAAATATTGCAGCGCTCATGACTTTAATTGTTTCTCAGTTTAAGTACCCTCTAAAAGTAAATCAGTGAAACTCACTGTCAATTAGCGATTATACACTGATTGTCAGTGAGTTTCACTGATTCCCTTTTAGAGAGTAATGAAACACGCAACATAACACGTAGCACAATATAATGAAACATTCAATCAATTTGTTCTCTTAAATACAATTAATTTTCTTATATAAGTTTATAAATTAATATTCTTATATAAAAGTCTGTAAATTAATTTCTTAATATTGCTACATTTCGATATCCATCATTGAAAAATTTCACAAAGAAACTTGGAATTTTACTTTTCTGACTAAAATTTCATATATACTGACCTACATATTCTTAAATTAAATATTCATTTTATTGACTAATAGCTGCCAATGAAAAAGCGATTTTATATATATTACAAAGGTGCTGAGTTTGATCTAGTAGACAGCGCAGTGATCTGCTGTGCTGAAGGTGCCGGGTTCAATCTCCAGGATAAATCTTTAAATTTTTTATACGCTCGGCTCCTCTCAAAAGACAAATGGCAAACCACTGAGAGTATCTTGCTCCTGAAAAATTAAGAACTTCTCTAAAAATGGCCATGCGGAATCGGCTTTGAATTGTAGGTCCCGTATGCCTGTGTATAATCAACCGATGCGCACCATAGGTATACGAGGGAAGTGAAAATACCTCGAAGTCCCCAGAGAGGGGGAAGGCCAGGGTTCAATTTAGGCTGTAGATGCCATCGTATGTACATGCATTATATACGTTACTCATTAACTTCTTAACGTCATGTTGTGCGAATCGGGATCCAGTACGACAGATCCGGACATGGAAGATTAATCTCCCAAGTGCTCCGTCTACGGTGTTGTCGCCTTGTCGGCAGTTTCGGCAGATTTCAATGATGCTATGTTCAATAACGTATATATATTCTAAACTGTTCGATACCATCGTTTTTGTTACCAATGCTATCGGCTTAATGCCATCCGAATTTGCTCTTCTCGATCATCTCGCAAGCCGTCATACATTGGGAACCAACAGTTTCCAAATGATGTTGGAAACCATTGGTTCTCAATTTATAATGGTTCGGGATGGTCAAGAAGAGCGCATTTGGATAACATTCAGCCAATAGCATTGGAAGCCAAAATGGTGGTATCAAATAGCTAAAATAATCCCGGTAAAAAATTTTTCATATATGAACATATATAAATATATAAACTATATATAAATGTATATAATGTATATAATTATATACTAAATATGTCCATACATGTTCATACTAACTTCCTTCCTTTGTGAAATTTCTATTTAATAATAAAAATAGGAAAATAAAGAAAAAGAGAAAATAAAGAAAAATAGAAAAAATAAAGAAAATAGGAAAAAATAAGAAAAATAATAGTAATACTGAAAGAACAGAAATATAATTAAAAGAATAAATTTTACAATGTTTTTTTCGCAAAAAATTCTGTTTGAAAATATGAGGAAAGATTACCCATATTAATAACTATATATATTTATGATTATATATATTTATGATTGAAATTATATATATTTATAGTATATATATATAGTAATTATATATATTTATGATTGAAAGTATATATAAGTATGTATATGATTATACATGGTCAATTTTTCCTCATTTTTTCAAACTTTACTTTTTGTGTAAAGAAAAACAGTACGAAAATTATTGTTACGTCCAGTAGACTCCACGATTTCTCCCATTCGGACAAAGCGTGAGAAAACAAGCTTTAGCTTTTAAGACTAGCAGCAGGTGATTGGCGACGAACGATTCACACGTGCACTAATAACCCCTGTCTTTTAAACAAAATAAAAATGAAAAATAAAAAGGAAATAAAAAGGATATAAAAGAACTAAAAGCCAACTAAAAGGCTCACCCCCGCACGTGTGGTATTGGCAGACGCCGATCCTCTGTAGATAAGAACCGACGATGTCTCCTAAAAGCAAGCGAGTCACGAAAAGCCGAACAATAGATTTACGAGTCCACTCCCTAATTTTCGCGCCAATCTGTCGCGACGAAAAATCACTTGACACCGGAGGAATCGTCCCACGGTTCTTACGATTAGTTTAAACTTTTAGAAAAAGGGCAGCTTGGTCGAGTCATAAAACAAAAGGGATTTTTACGACCAAACTGCCTATAATAGCGCATAGACAATGTTATATAGCCGATTCTCCAATTAAAATTGGAAAAGGCGAAAAGTGTTCCACGAATCCGGAAACACAAAACCTACGCTCCGACACACCCATCCTCCAATTTTCCTGAATATAAACCCGCGGTTTCGAGGGTTGAAACGCTCAATCCAGTCCGAGTATTACGAGTGAACTCAATCCAGATCGAATCATACGAGTCTTAACCAGGCTCTCGATACAGGTACTCCGTTGTCTCTACTTTTTTTTTTGAATCGCTGCCCGCGAACTTAATAAATTCAGTGCAATATCAGTTCGAGAGGCAACTTGACACTACATCCGATTTCCAAGAGCCGCCAAGCCAGCGCAGCAACTTTCGAGAGAGCCTGCTCGTAACAGAAGAAATAAGTCACACCCCAAAAAAAAATAATTTTGATATACGTGGAATCCTTTAAATTTTAGAGGATTTTACTCTTATTTTGACCTCAAGAGGAATTCTTCTAAAATCAAGAGAAAACTGGTATAAACGAGAGTATTTAAGATAGAAAAAAGTATTTTTCACTTTATCGAAAGAGGAATATGTTTGCTGTAAAACAGTGAGCTTAGAATATGAGATTATAGGAAAAATCACTTTGAACATAAAGTACTTTTTTTGGGGTGCAAAATGTTGTTTTATCTCTTTTCGAGACTATAAAGAGACATTTGATACAACGTTTTTTGTTGCTCGACAAGTTGATCCTCTCTCATTAATTTTGAAACATTTAATTTTCGCGAGAAATTATTCATATTTAACAGTTTGCTATTTCACAGATAATAGCAAATAAGAGCAACGTTTGCGTTTGTACTGAAAAGACCCGGAAATATGCGACAAAGTTGACAACGAGTTTTTAACTTAACAATAACCAGAAAGTTTCTCGTGCACCATTCATTCCACGTTCGCTCTTAATTTCTCTTCCAGATCAGCGATATCTCTGCCGGCGCAGATGCTGACCTTTCTGACGGTCTTTCTCGTGATGGTGACGTATCACGGGAGACTGGTTGAGGTGACGTCGCGTCTGGACTTCCTGTGGAAGCAGCAAGCCGAGAGAGAATTGAACGACATGATCGAGTCGCGGCACAACAATATGCAGCTCCTGAAGAACATCCTGCCGGACCACGTGGCGCATCACTTCCTCACGGCGGAACGCGCGCCGGAAGTAGGGCCCGATCTTATTTCATTTAACAGGCAAATACGCTACGCTGATATTAATGTTACGCTTCGTTACAGCAGGAACTCTACTCGCAATCGCGGCACAAGGTCGGCGTGATGTTCGCCAGCGTGCCGAACTTTACGGAATTTTATTCGGAGGACGTAAACAAGGGAATGGAGTGCATTCGCCTGCTTAACGAGATCATCGGTATAACGATCTGTCGTTAAATTACCCAGATAGGAAACTTTTGTGATAAATGCACAATTATTTCTTCTTTCCATTCGCAGCGTTTCGCAATAATTGTCGTAAGTGATTCCGCAAAACGTGTATCTCTTGCTGAAAGACAATTTTATAATTATAAGTTATAAATATTGCGAAAATTATAAAGCAAAGTTATTTAAAAAATAAAAAATAAAATATGTCTTACTATTACTGGAATAGTAATTGTACAATTTTATGCTGTAACGATTTTTTACAATCATTACAAAATTAATTTCTGAAATGTATTCAGTAATAATTGTGCTAAGATGATTCGCTTTAATTATATAATTATGTAAGAATTTATTTTAGGCATCAATTTTTTAAAGATTGCTATATGTTACAATAATTGAATTTAGAATTAATGATTTTAAAAGTTTTAGGCTTATTACACAATATATTTTAAAATTAAAATGATGCTAAATATTTTCTGCATGCGTTCTTATCTGGGTAACTATTTATAATCGATATATGTAATCCTTTTCATATTTCCTTTATGCTTTGATAACATTGATACTTTGCAACTTGCACCTCACAGCTGATTTCGACGAACTGTTGGATGAGACGCCGTTTCAATGCATCGAGAAGATAAAGACGGTCGGCGCTACTTACATGGCCGCCTCGGGCCTGAATCCCAGCCAAATCGTAATAACAATATAAAACATAATACAAAGCAATATGCATAATATATCTCTATATTTCCAACGAGATATATAATATTATAAAATTATCAAATATTTTCTTTTTGCTAAAAATTCCTCGATTTCTTTTCTTAATGAAAATTTCGAACATGGCGCTCGAATTTTAATTTAATTACATATAACACGAAGAAAATGGAATAAAATTGAAAAGGTTTTTTGGCGATTCCAATAGAATTCTTAATATTGAAAATATTGTGTATATCTTTAATTTCTTAGTCTTGAAAAATTTACTTTTTAATATACCTATATTAGTGATAGGATTAAGTATCTTGGATAAGTAAGTTCAAATCTATTAATATAATTACGAATTTTTTATGCTTATTTTGGAAAATAAAAGCACAATACTTTCAAATAGACTCGAACTTGGACAAAATAAGTTTAAATTCTTTATGAGTACGAGAAACAAAATATTATTACTTTAATTAAACTAATATTACTTTCGAATGAACTCATACTTGGCTCAAACACGTTCGATTCGTTTATGAGCACTTTATTTGAAATTTTGTGTTCCTTCGAATAAAAAGGTT
The DNA here is from genome assembly GCA_011636635.1 of Tetramorium simillimum. Taxonomy (NCBI): domain Eukaryota; kingdom Metazoa; phylum Arthropoda; class Insecta; order Hymenoptera; family Formicidae; genus Tetramorium; species Tetramorium simillimum. The sequence continues at coordinate 4,891 of VBVQ01004789.1, read as the reverse complement.
TATTTCGAAACGATTTTTTAATATATTATTCGTTGATTATTACAAATATTAAATTATCAATCATTAAAATTAAAAATTAAAGAAATAAAAATATAATTAAAAGAATATAAAATAAAGTTATTTAAAATTTTTGACACACTACATTCTTTAAACTAATTTTGAGTTCTTAAAGTTCGAGTACCTGTAAAGGATTTAATTCTTTGCGATAGAAACTACTTATAAGTACATTTCGAATCCTGTACGCATTCATTCTAAAGTTCGAAACTGATTAGCCGGAATCGATTACTTTAAATATTAAATATGAAATATTATTTCTCATTATAAGTATTACTTGAAATCTAAAAAATAAAATTTGATTGTTGGATTTTTAAATATATATTAAACTTGGTCTCGTCTCCAGTATACATATATTAGGAAATTTAAATTAGATAAAATAATCAATATAAACAAGAATAAAATTCAAATGACAGGATAACAACGGCGACGACATGGAGCACTTGTGCAGGCTGGTGGACTACGCGGTGGCCATGCGCCACCGTCTCGAGGACGTGAACGTTCACTCGTTCAATAACTTTGACTTGCGAGTGGGCATCAGCTGCGGGCCCCTCGTAGGCGGCGTCATCGGAGCCCGAAAGCCAGTCTTCGACATATGGGGCAACACCGTGAACGAGGCTTCCAGGATGGACTCCACCGGTGTGATGGGCAAGATACAAGTCCCGCATGACATCGCAAGGGTAATAATAAGAGCGACGATAATAATGGCTTTTTCAAGAAACGATCTTGAGTTTTGTGCACAAAATGTTTCTTAATTCTTTGCACGTCGGTACTTTAAAGGTAAATGCAGCGCGACGCTTTAATAATATTTTCATGCCTACGTTCACGCATTGTTTTTTTCGTTAACTTTATACTTCATTCTCTAAAAATAGCAATTGCCCAGATAGGAAACTTTTGTAACAAATGCACAATTATTGCTTCTTTCCATTCACAATATTTCGCAATAATTGTCATAATATTGTGATTCTGTAAAACGCATATCTTTCGCTGAAAAAGAATTTTATAATTGTAAGTTCTAAATATTGAGAAAATTATAAAGCAGTTACTTAAAAAATAAAAAATAAAAATTTCTTACTATTACGTAAATAATAATTGTATAATTTTATGCTGTAACGATTTTTACAATAATTACAAAATTAATTTCCGAAATGTATTCAGTAATAATTGCGCTAGGATAATTCACTCTAATTATACAATTATATAAGAATTTATTTTTGGCGTCAATTTTTTAAAGATTGCTATATATCACAATAATTTAATTTAGAATTAATGATTTTTAAAGTTAAATTTAGACTTATCACACGATATATTATGCCTTGTATTTTGAAATTAAAACGCTAAAATTTTTCTACATGTGTTCCTATCTGAGTGGGAATCGCGCTAATCTATCAATCCGTCATGTGCGAGCAGTTTCTGGAATCGAGGGGTTACCAGACACAGAAACGCGGGCTAATCGAGGTGAAGGGGAAAGGCACGATGGAGACGTACTTCGTGCTGGGCAAAGCCACCCAGCAGCAAGAGGGCACTCCCAGGCACAGGAGCACCTGCCGCAGCCTCGCCGCGGTGGTCTACGGTGTGGTCCAGGCGCGCCGCAAGCAGATCAGGAAGCAGGCGATGCGAAGAACGTAGATCGAGAGTCTCCGGGAATAATTCTCCGTGTGTAGCTTCGTCGATGCTGCCAGATTGGTGCGAAAAATCTCACCGAACAACAGTTGGAAACAAAATTGCGCAGTTTTACACATTTCTGATCGTCGAGACAGTTCACGACGCGTATATATTTTGTCTGAAAAATTATTCCGGTTCTCTTAAAAAAAAAATATATATATATGTATGTATATATATAATACAGGATACAACAGCGGTATTAATGAAACAAAAGCGATGAATCTCGCACCAATCTGACGGAGCGCGACGAGTATTCGAGCAGATATTCAGGTCTTGAAAGGCAATTCTGTCCAATATCATTTCCGTGTCATCTTGCCACAAAATATTGAATGTATATAGCACTTATAATAAATAATCAATCTTATACAAACACGTCTTTTCTAATTCTCCGATCACAAGTTTCGTCTGTGAAAATAGTTCCACCAAATGATTCTTTTTCGGTTACTTTGAACTAAAGAAAACAATTAACATCATCGTGAAAGAGGAAGCATAATTTTACCACCGAAGCAGCATAATATGTTCACTGTAAAAGGCATTATTGTTATATTAATTACACCAATATTACAATTAATATTAATGTAATTAATGTAATTGTATTAACTATAATTAACTGGTGATAAGGATGGAAATGCACAACACCTTTGGCTCCGTGTAACCTCGTATATTACACATTATTACGGTAAACACAATATTTATAATCGTAATAATAATCCATGATAATAATGGCAATAATGATAATCATAATAAGGCTAGCTACAGGGTGGCCGCCGCCGCGCGATTTCGTGGGGGCCACCGCACCTGCCCGACCGATGCGATCGGCCGGCTCGACTGTACACGACTTTTACAACATACTCGAATAATTAATCTAATTTTACATATTTAATCATTAGACAATTCATTACAATTATGAACCTAGTCAGAAGAACGTCACGATACGTAGGAAGGACCGCGCGCCTCCCTCTCCAGCAAAATTTCGCATCCTCTACGGAAGAATTTTCAGGATCTTAACATGTCATTTCGTCGCTGAGAAATTCAGGACGCTGCTATATTAAAAAGAAAAAAGATTACATTTCTTTTATCTATTCATGATTTTCTGTTCCTTTTCTCGGAACAAAGTTATATATGACAATAAAAGGTCCTTTTTTTTCTTGATTTTCCAATATACAAATTTTTCTACTTCAAAGATACTTTTAGATAATATTTGTTCTAATTTACATCGAAATATATTAATATTTAAAAAGTGAGAAAATGAATTACGATTTAATTTACATCGCAATTAGAGTCTTTCTCAAGGATCAGTGGAGATAAACTTTCTTGTCGAGGATGCTCGGAAAATTTTGCACGTGTCGGCGGAGTCGATTGCTTTCTCCGAGGGACGAAGGGGGGACTTGTCTCATTTAAGATACAAAGGCACTGTACACGTAATGAACATACAATTAGAAGAGCGCTAAAAAGGCGGTCCGGATGATGCTTCCTTGCCCCTCTTTTATCTCTCGTCTCTTGCCATTACCCTTTTTCTCTCTCTCTCTCTCTCGTTCTCTCTTTCTCTCTCTCTCTCGACAGGTAAAACGTGCCCCGTTTAAAAATATCGCTTCGATCTACAATATCTGTCTGTCGCTTTAAAATACGGCCATTAAATTGTGGCGCTTAAAATAGGGGAGCGGTTTCCTTCGTTTCTAGCTGCATTGGTCGAGACTAACTTCTTCGTTCCTCCACGTCTAGATTAATCTAGCTTCATTTAAGGAAAAATAGATGACTATGATCGGATTGGATGCGCGGTAACTCTATTTATTATTTCATTATTATTATTATTATACAGGGCTGAACTCTCTCCCTCTCTCTCTCTCTTTCTCTCTCTCGTATAGTGGGGAAGATTGCGGAAAACAGGGGGAGGATCGGATGGGAACGCGAAAACGATTGGTCAATGCGATCAGAAGTCAAGAAAACGCTCCTGGCTTTAAAGGTGGGATCTCTCGCGTTTATCACAATTTGGCAGTGAACGTTTTCACGTTTGTTGTTGTCGTTAAGAAATACATAGCTTACAGCGACGTAGTGTTTAGCCGTGTCCCCTCTCAAAAGCTATACACACATATATGTACATATATGTATATATATACGATTGCTAGCTACAACGGCTCTCTATATACAGACGCACATGCATACGTATATGTATGTACGTATGTACAATAAACGCTCTTTCTCTCTTTTATACAGATTGATATCCGTACGCACGGCTGGATCGATGAGAAAAATATTACCTCGCTATATCATTTTCACGGACCAAAAATAAGTTCTCGTCTGGTCTGCTCGGTCTCTTTTGTAGGGTGTACAACTTAAATTAGAAGTAGTAGTAGTAGTAGTAGTAGTAGTAATAGTAGTAGTAGTAATAGTAGTAGCGGTAATAATAATAGTAATAGTAGTAGTTTATAGCGAAAATATGCCCTTATACACTTTCTTCTCTACCCGCCCGACCGACTTAATCCTCCACGGACGAGATTGCTCGAAGGAACTGCTCGATCGGTTCCTCTACATTTATAAATTACAATTGCGCGCTCGCCTCGGAATCGCGTTACGGGTGGTCCATGGAGAATTAACGGTGGCTTTTACACCTTTGTGTGCGCGTTTATCGAGAACGCCTGAGCTCGTTCGTACGCCGTCTGATAGTACCTTCCTTCGAAACATCCCCCATTCGTCTCTATGTACGTACGAGAGGAGGGACGAGCTCGCGAACGAGCGGAAATTTTCGTGCGAGTGGAGCTCTTACAAAAGATCACGATCGAACGGCTCGCTTTCGAACTGGAAGGCGATCAGAGTAGCGTCGCGCGCGCGCGCGCGTTAGATACACATGATTCACCGCTTTAATTTACGAAAATATCGAACAAACGCGCGCGATTCGCGATCGTGGTAACGGAACGACCGGTGTCTCTCGCTCTCTTCTAATTACGAAGAAGCTCGCGCGAGCTTTCTACCTGTGAATTTGCCTAATATCCTTATCCTTTACATTAAATATATATATATATATATTTATATATTTATAATATGTATATATATATAATTTACGAAGTAGCGTTAATCGAAAGATGTCAAGTCAGTTCGGAACTTGCCGGCTGCCGGCGGAAAAATAATATATACATATATATATATATATATATATATATATATATATATATAT
>VBVQ01004788.1:0-13722 GCA_011636635.1 Tetramorium simillimum | reverse complement strand
TGTATAAGAGACAATATATATGTGTGTGTGTGTGTGTGTGTGTGTGTGCATTTGAACTTAATATTTATCATTAGAAGAGCTACAATTGAAACAAGTGGATATTTTCATCGCTTCTTGAGATTTCTCTAATTGATGTAAAATATACATATAATCGATATGTACGGCCTATAATAAACCGTGTTATTTTCCATGTTTGAAACGACTATTTCGCGTGTAAATTTACCACGCTAATTACATGCGAATTCAACGAGTAATATTGGACAAAAGTCCTAGTAATAATAGAGGCCCGTGAAAATAGGTCGAACGACCGTTTAGCACACACCGAGCTCTATCCCCGTCCGTTAAATTATATGTTTTCCTGTGTCCGGCGCCGACGTCTACCGGACACGTAGCCGCATTTGCAGCAGTTTCATCGTGAGGGTATTCTCTTTCCTCTGTTTCTCTCTCTCTCTCTCGCTCTCTCTCTTTCTCTCTCTGTTGGCCAACAGTCTCTCAAAAACGGGCTCCTATTTTGCGTAAATCTGCATTCGCCACGGCTCTCGGTTCACGCGTGCACGAGCTCACCGAGGCCGAGTTCCTCGCACCGACTTGGGAAATATAATTTATCGGAAAAACGTGAGAGAGAGAAGAGACAGAGGGTGAGAGAGATGACGGTTTAGCGCATATGCAAATGTTGCCGTTCTTTTTGTCGACGGAAAACGCGGTCGCGAGATGCCAAGCTGCTCGAAAAGCGCAGTTTCGTCGTGGATACTATACAAATTTCGCGATAATCTTTTAGATTTACGGTACTCGTTATGATCGGCAATCTCTCATTATAATAAAATTACTTCTATTCCGTGATAGAAATAAATTATTTTCAAATGTGAAAGTAAAAAATATGTATGTGGAATATAATTATATAGAAAGGTTGAAAAACATTTCTATAAAAAGAACTCTTCTTAGTATTACATAGAAAAGAGATAAGAGCTTAAAAGCTTTTTTCGTAAAATAAGAGATTCGAACTTCGAAAAAATATCTATAAAAATTAAAGAATCTATTTCCAATCTTTTAAATCAGGAGATTAAATCAAAATTACATACACATTAAATTTTCAGAATGCAAGAGAATATTTCTCTGTGCAAATTCATCCAAAGTTACAGACGAAATTCTGCGCGATTATAAAAATATGTACTACCAAAGAGAAGCCAAAGAGGTAAATACAAATTGCTGGAAAGACCAAAGCCATTAACACGACGAATAAACGGTTGGACTCGTCCAACCGCGAGGCCGCGGACGGCACCGATTATTTTTAAAGCCTTGCTTGCCGAACCGTGTGGGCGAAGCTCTCTTCGACGCCCTATTAAAAGCCATTCCCGTATTTTCGCGCCTCGATCGGCGTAATGCGCCGGCAGAAATCGCTTTATGGTTCTGTGAATCAGACGCACCGTGTGTGCAATGAAATTCCCGTCCGTTTCCGACCGCGCCGAGTGTGCGTTCCCCGGCTAACATGCCGCACTATATTTTTCATTATTTTATTTTATTTTATTTTCAGCCGTTTTTCGGTTGTCACCTCGTCATCTTGAAAGTACAATGGGGCCGACTAAAACACCGCTGTTTTAACAACAGCGAAACAAATCGTCATATTAAATTGTACATTTGCTGAAGCCGAGTAAACCCGTGAAATAGGTGCAAATATTTCCTTCAGCGGCAGAAATTAATTAACTCTAATGGTACAATTGTCAGTTGCGCAGGCTGCAAATTACTTAAACGACCCATTTGCATCTTTCCTTTAACTGGTTTACAGTCTTGATCTCATTATACGGGATGATTCATAGGTATCACATACACCTATTCTAATTACTCACTATGTAAAGTAAGTAATTATTCTTGAGGCTTTTCTAAAAAAAAATTCCTACTTGAAGAAATATCTCGCACACAGATGCACATATTTAAATCTTGTATCTTTGCATGTTAATAATTTGATTTTATACACGATTATTATACATATACTATTATATATATTTCATAACTGAAACAGTGAACATTTCTAAATTCAATTTTTATATGTTTAAAATATCCATTATATTTGTTTTATATTTTATGAATTATTTTATTATTATTAATTTGAATACGCGCGTACTTGTGGAAGAGCTTGTTAGGAAAATTTATCTTTACCAGGAAAATAATATAAATGTATAAAATTGAATGATTTTCATTGCTTAAATGTTTAAAATTCTGTTTCTACATTCTCGTACAAAATAAATCGATTACGTATATCTCGAAAAAAATTTTACGGATTGCAAATATTGTATCTCTTCTTTATTATCCTACACAAAAAATGTACACTATGCACAGGACCACGCATCAACGTGCATCCGACGACGACAAATTTGCGTCGTAAATACGACCGTAAAATGAATGGAGGATATTTCCGCGGAAACCGGCTATCGTTGCAGCCGCTGCACGTGACGAATTATCATCTGGCTACGTGGATTATTGTCCCGGTACTCCGAAAACCCGGGGGCAGTGGTGTAATTACCTAAAACGGGCAGCGTGTAATTGGACAAAGGAAATAAAGGCAGCGTTGTGCCAATCTCGGCGACCGCGCGGCGCAATGTAAAATGGCAACAGAGGTACGTTCGGCGTGAAAAAGTTACTCCGACGCGCCGTGCCCTGTGTACATGTAAGTGCTGCGAAAATACACGCATGCTGCCGTTTTGCAGAGAGGCACGAACACGCGTACAAGTACCACTCGTTCTCGTATTACGCTTCGAGTTTCGGTGTCTCCCTTCCATCCTCTTTCTCTCCGAAATTCGCGTTAGCGAAATTATCTTCCGTATCCTACTAACCCTGTATTGTATTACTTATCTCAACGCAAGTTCTAACAATGAAAAACAAGACAGGTGTTTCGTGAATTTTTATACACAATTGAAAAATAAATAGCAATAAGAAAGAGTAAATATAGATATAATGTATAATATAACAGTAGACTCTTTTGCTCGTATAAAAAAAACTTTCACAAAAAAAAGGCTGTAATGTTTTGTGATATATTTTACAATATTGTGTGCAATTCGAATTGAGATTTTATGCGCCTGTTAGCACGGAACTTTACAAAATTTGCGGTATGATGTATCTGAATCGCATGATAATTTAGACGGGCCGAGTTGAGTTGGGCAACGTAACTTTCGAGCGGAGTATTCTTTTTTTCTTTGATACTTTAACAACCAGCGGCCGTGAGATCCCTCTTTAGAACAATGCTTATTAATTTAACACTTCAAATGCGCGAGGGCTCAGGGAAATTCGTAATGAACCCCCGGAAACGAGGAAATTATATACCTCCGTTGTTAAGTATTAACGCGGGAATGGAAACAGTTCTCTTCTCTCCCGCAGGATACTTTTGATTATATGCGCGAATAAATCCGAAGCTTGGAAAGCACTCTACTCGTCCGTTCCATTCTCCACGATCGATTACTTTCGGAAACTCATTGCATTGTTAATCGATCGTCAGCTCGCGAAAAGTTCCCTTTCGCGTGTTGCGAGCTGCTTGCAACATTTATAATACTCCCGAAATTTCCTAATGAGACTGCGCTTCCTTGTACGAACTTCTTCCGCGAATTAAGATTTCACAATAGCGATTTTACAATCGGAGATACTCGTACTATTCAATCAATTAATAGTATTAATAATAACATTGTCGATTTAAATAATTGATAAGAATTCAGGGATGAAATAAAAATTAATTTTAAATAAACTTGAAATAAATTTCACCTTTGCTAAACTTTTAAAATTCTTGTTTTCACACCGCAAACACACCAGATTTCAACCGGACCAGTAATGAACAGTTCCTGTGCGTTCCTTACAAAAAGAAGAGCGGTCGGTGGAATAGAGAGATCCGCGCGACGAAAAAGAAAGATCGTCCTTAACGACTAAACGAGCGTCGTGTACACGTACCAGAGTCTCATCCGCCGGCGAATGAGACAAACGTAGTTTTAGGATAATGGCCAGTGACTGGATGGCAAACTCCCCGGGTAACTTCCGCTCGTGTCCTGGAAATCGGCCAAATGCGATTAAGTCGCAACTCCTGGCCACCGTGAGCGGCTGGTAAGAAAGAGTCAAGGGTGAGCTAGAGAGCGCGATTGAGAGGACACTGAGAGAGAAACCGGTCCGATTTTTGTCCCTCTCTTCCATCGCCTCGAAATTGCAACGCTTCTTGGATGTGATCCAAAGTCGCGCCGGCCGCCGTATCGGTGAATTTACCCCGACGAAAGCCTCCCGTCGCACGGGAAACGAGCCCCAAACCGCGAACGCGACGAAGATGAGATGAGAGTGCCGCAGAGATAGATCGGAGAGTCAAGAGATCGACTGGCGATTTTCCACGGACGATCCGCAGGGGTCAAGAGGTAGCGACCAGTCAGTCTAACGTACTGCGGTATCCTCGGATAGGGGAATAAGATATTTATAAGCCTAGGAAAGAGACGTATAACTAGCGTAGGGGATATCGATATCGGATATTTGCCAGGAGGACTCTTCTATCTTGGTGATTAAGCTCTTGACCGCGCGATTTTTTTCCAATTCGATCGCGAGAAATGGACATCGCGTAATATGTGGAATTTATATATCGATTTTTTTAAGATTTAAAAAAATATAAAAATGTAAACCGATTGGTATTATATACATTTTAATATTTTAATTTATTAAGTTGTGATATATATTTTATCTTTTATATTTTTTTAGTGGTTGTTTTATATTTGATATTTATTACATGATATTTAAATAGTCATATAAAAATATTCAATGCTGAAGATTTTCTATTATAGATATTATAATTACATTCATAATATTACAAACGCAATAAAGATGGCAGATATAAATTTAAGATTCAATAATAATTGATATTAATTTAGACAGTTGAAGAATAAGAAAATAATTAATTATACTGAATCATATAACGCCATTTAAAAATACTTCTGATAACTTTTTTTAAAACCTAAAACCTAAAATCCGTGTATGTTCGCTATAAGTATTTTAATTATTTAAGGATTAATTACTTTAATTGTCACCAATTTAATATCGTATGACACTGAAAATATCACAACAATTTGTTTAAAATAATATCTCCGCGAATAATTGAACGAAAAATCTGTCAAAATGGAAAGTTTTTATATGCAAGGTAGATGCGAATTTACGTGGTATTGTTACATCTACGTGTCCACACCTTTATTCGAGAAAAGAATAATCACATTTATACGTTGCTGGGAAACGCGCGAGCGGTGGGCTTCTGGTTAGACTCGGTCGGCCCCATCAGTTTTAATTAATTATTAATTTGCGAACAAAGCCACACTGATCTCCCCCGCAGCTATCTTTCCGTTCGCTGATGGGAGATTCCGCCCTCTTTCTCTCCGCCGACTCCACCGGCGAGAGATTCATCACGAATATTAGCCGCCATCTCTCGCCGCGCCTCGTGCCAGATAGAAATTTCTATTATGATCACGATTGTCGTTGGTCGCACGCGCCAGAAGCGGATATTTCTAATTAATCGTTTCCTCTCTAATTGCCACTAGCGTAACGTGGTGTCCCATCGGTCCCTTTTTCCCTCAATTTCGGCCTCGCTCGCGAAACTTCCCTTCCGCCTCGTCGAGCTTTCGTTACACCCAACGCAACTTTATGGCGCAATGTTGGCCGTACCGCCAGTAACCGTCACGATGCGGGCTCAAATAAAGGGGCAACGCACACAGCGCGGTATACGACGTGTAAATTACAACGTAAAGTCTGCAATTCGAAGCTCCCCGGACGTATGCGCTATTTAGCGGAAACTGCATAGAATGTCCCATCGGCATTAAATGAACTTCTCATGGAACTCTCTGACAAAATTTCTTCCTAAATGGTAACTTACATATATATTTAAATATCGATTACATTAAATACCAATTTGAAATTAAACAGCTATATTTTAGCTTTTAGTTAATTTTAAATGAGCTAGCTTTAATATGAATTTTATCTTTTTTAAACTTTTCATCTTTCTTGTCGGGAAATTCTAACAAACGACAAATTATTAAACTTTCATCCATTAACTGTGCATAAAATTGATAAAGAAGTAATTACACCTTCAAATATCTACAATTCTTCTTGTGTAATATGTAAATAACAGGTAAAGCTATTGTATATAATACGAAAAGTTCTGTTTATCTTTATGTTTAAGTAGAGAAATTTGGTATAAAGTTAATATATAACTTTAATTATTATATTGATAAAATATGATCTTTACTGTTCAGCTATAATTCCGTACTATCGTCAAATCTTGTACGTCGTTAATTATGAAAATACGCCAGCGTAAGGTGAGTCTGGTTACTTTTTTAATACGTTAGCTCGTTAAACGAAAGATTGTCAGACTTTTCCATCAATGTCGCCGTCGTCAAATAAAATATTGCAAACCCATGATTTTTAAAGAGAACAGAATTTCTTCGAAACTTCCACTCTACTAAAAGAAAAACATTGTCGATGGTTCTCGAAAGGCGGATCACGATAAAAAAAAAAGAGTACGTCACGCGGACGTCGACGTGATCGATCGATCGAGCTTACGGCTCGTAGAGGCGAATCGACGGCTGCGAAGAAGCGGAGGAGACGTCTAGGAGGTGACGGCACCGGAACGGCGATATAAATTTACCGCGGCGTGAGGTTCTTACTCACGCATTTCTAAGCGATGTCTCGCTAGGCGCTGCCCAACCCGTCCTCTTCGTCCCTCCTCGCTCATGCATCCGTATTTATTTAGATTCGCGGCAAGGTCCACCGACTCGCCTGCCTCGGATGACTCACCGCGCTCGATGAGTCAGACAGAGAGATATACAGGGACCGGAAAACAGAACAAGGTAGAACCGAATGATAGGTGAAAGAGGGAAGCAAGGAGAGAAGAAGTAGGAGGAGGAGGAGGAGAGAGAGAAGAAGAAGAAGAAGAAGAAGAAGCTCATCCTCGACAAAAGCTCGCGAGAAGACGAGACCACGTTCTTGTATCCTCGTCGCCATCGCGATTCGGCACGCTTGCCAAAACTCTGCTTAGATTTAAATCGGTCCCGTTTGGAAAAGTACCTACTCTGGCCTACGAATTCTCCAGAAATATTTCACCAATCGTGGGGAATATTTCTCGAGGGTTACATCGATTCTCTCTTACGCCGGCGCTTCTTCCTCGTGAGACTTGCCAACGAATACCGTTGCAGAAATTGCATTGCGAATCAATACAAGGTTTTTGTATCCTAAATCCATTTTGCATTGCGTATTAAACCAATATTAGAGAAGAGCCGTAGAATAGAAAGATAAAATAAGGAAACAAATTAATAAAACATTAAAATAATAAATGGGGAATCAGATAACGTAATGTAATAATTAACTTAACAGTAAATAATTAAATAAGTAAATAACAGTTTAGATATAGCTTAATTAATTATAGCTTGAAATTTAAATTAAAGGCTTCCAAAAATTTTCTGCAAACAATATAGGATATAATTGAAGCTAAAAGATGATTCCGAATAAAGTTCAAAATTTTATTTCTCTCTGTTTCTTTCTTTCTCTCTGTTTCTTTCTTTCTCTTTCTCTCTCTCTCTCTCTCTCTCTCTCAATTAAAATTAGATGTAACATCTTTATTTTTCATATAAAAGAATTATATATTTCATGATATTGGAAATATACATATTTCCAAAACAGTTGCGAAATATTCGATCAAAGGTATTGAAAGAAGGAAGGAAGAGGCATCGTGCACACAACGTAACTGTTTTGTCTGCTTCCTTCATATTTGCACTACCGGTATCTTCCGACAAAATCTTTGCAAAAAATATTCCGATAATTTTATCTCGAACGGTAAAGTTACTCCCTTTCATCGACCGCGTTTTGAAGAGCTAACGCTTCGAGGGAAGACGCCCTTTGCAACACCCTGAAGCGGAGGGAACTTCGAGTGGGTCCTTTGGTAGGAATACTGTCAAAGGGCACGTCAAGCCTTTGATTTTGAAAACGTTCGAGAGGGCCGTTCAACAGTCGACAACTCCGAGACTACATCGAGAGAGAGAGAGAGAGAGAGAGAGAGAGAGAGGGAGAAGAAGAAAGAGAGGATTCAAAAACAGCTTTGTAACGCGATATCGCTGCTATGTCAGTAAAATGTTGGGTGCAAGGTGCGCCTTTTAGGAAAATTGGACCGCAGCGTGGCGGCCCGCAACGCGTTTTATGCAAACTGACGGGCCGTCTATTAAGGATTTAATCGGAGTTTGATATTCTACTTACTGGATAATCTTTGGAATATTTTAAAGATACATTTTAAAGATCAAACAATATCTAAAGCGCATAAATATGGGAATATAATATTTCTCAAAATAATTATATACTTATTTCTTCAAATGATCATATCAGCAATATATTAAAAATATTATGTATGTATTAATACTTCAACACTTTTCTTCAGTATAACGTGTAAAAAAAGATTGAAGAAACGGTAGTTATATGTTTCAAAAAATTAAGCCTCGAAAAAATAATGGTGAAATATCCATGAGGAAGAGTCAAAAGACGAGTCATAATTGCTCGATGAAGAACGGTAGGGTTGCAACTTATCCGCCACTGCGGGACACGGAAATTTTCTCTCGTGACGGAAGAAAACAGCGGAAATGAGTACGAGTCCCACAAAGGCAGAAGGCATAGTGAAAGTGGAAGTTCAGAATGAAAATGAACTCAAATAGGAGTAAGAAAGATCAGTCATGAGAAGAATGTTCTGGGGTGCAAAATGGGTATATAGAAGGTAATTCTTATCGAATCAGAGCGTAACCACGATATATATATATATATATATATATATATATATATATATATATATATATCACAGTTGTGTGAATTAAGACTTTCATGAACACGGAAGGAGCGGTGTACCTTTTTAGAAGTGCCTCGATGGTTAAGGTTGGAGGTCGACCGACTACGGGAGGGAAGGGATGACGATAAAGGGCGAAGAAGGTGGAGGCGAACATAGGATGGGAGCACTTGAAAGCTCTCCAGAGGACTTCACCGACGAGCACTTCATCCTCGCTAAGAACCATACCGGATTCCCGCAGTTTTTTTGTGCCGAACTCTAACGACACCCTTCGTACGCCCTATGCACTCGAAATCCATCGGATTCTTGTTCCAATAAATCGGAAATTGCGCCGCTGCCATTTGACGGCTGTGTGACTCCGCGATATTTGTAAATATTTTGCGACAGGGATGTGGTGAGATTAAAGAATATTCTCGTCACTAATTGTTCGCAAAAAGAGCTGATTAGATTACGATAGCGATAAATATTTAGACAAATTTTTTTTGTGTACAAAAAATTAAAAAATATTTACACGTTTTTATGTGGATGAAGAGAGATTTATATAATTATAATTAATGAAGTTTTTTATAAACATTATTCAATTATTTTAAAAAAGAATCGCGAATATGTTTTCGGGTTAAATCAATGGAGAAACCGAGAACGATTTCGAATCGCAGAGCGTTCTTGCGAGATAAAGGTGTTTTCTGCCGTCTCGCTGAGAGGCAGTTGGAGCGAGCGGGAAATGGTAGATGTAATAACGCAATATTGCGGGTCTCCTTGCCCGACGAGAGTATAAGTTCCAGGGGAGATCTAGTAGAGTGTTATCGAGCGGGGACATCTTCAAAGGATCAAAGGGGAGCTTTCCGAATATAATGGAAGAGGCCGTTGACAAAATTAAGGTATCCGCGCCGCAGTACAATGGAGAGAAAGAATTAAAATAAATTAAAAGAGATAGCATAGCGATACTGCGATCTTTCCTCTCACGATGATTTCCACGCCTTTTCTATTTCCCCTCGACCTTTTCCCCGCGCTCGAATGTTAATCAATTAGCATTAAGGTAACCTTATTGCGTTGTGATAAAAGAGAAAGAACGGAATAAGAACGAAACGGATTCGATTGGAAGCGCGAATGGCGATGTACAGGAAACGAAAAAAAAAGCGAAAGCGAAAGAAAGTTTTGCGATGCGCGCGAGTAATTATTTTTGAAGAATACCAAGAACGAACTTTTCAAAGCGGCTCGTTTTAATTTTTCTTGATTATAAAATATTTTAGAATTAGATTATAGAATTTTTCTCGTTATAGAATATTCCGAACCGAAATACACTCGACTGTAAAGAATAACTCCGTGATCCCGCGATAATTTCCTCAGGGTGATATTTTGAACGCGATGCGTAAAATGAGTCGCAGAATGACACTTTGAAGTATATCGTATAATTATACGATCACTAACAAAGAAAGCTGAAAATTGTATGGCTAGGAACAGGAACATTTAACTCTCTTTTTTTTTTAGAATTTCATCTCTTGTGATAACAGAAATTCTTCGCAAATAGTATTGATGATTTTCAGGAGAACCTCGTTATTTCGTGAATAAAATCCATCATATTGATACGTTCAACGATTTTAAATGATAATTATTCCTCTCTACATATTAAAAATATTTTCACATTGTATATAACATCCAGCTACCATTCAAATGCTGTCAATATCTGAATGTTAAGTTTGAAATGTTTCAATCAAATGTTCCGATCATTTTGATTACTGACGTATCTGATATCGCGAGAAATTTGAAAAGATTGTATCATTTATCACATACGAAATGATTATTTTTCTCTTAGTTTTTTATTTATATTTCCGATAAGAGAAAAAAATTAAACTTTAGTAATAGATTAATTTTTTTCAAGTACATTAGACTTTGCTGCAATATAGCTCTCGGTAATTTATCAGACACTGAATTTAACCGGGATGTATAATCCATATATATTCACTTCATTCTATCTCTCTACTCTTCTCTGTTCTCACTTGGTAGTCTTCTCCCCCCCTATACACTTGCCTTCCTATTCTCATTAGTATCTCTCTCCGGCGCTCTGAATGGCGATAGTCGCGCCATTGATAGCTCATGGTATTTATAACCCGAACGTCAAGCTCGCCAGGAAAACACCGCACGAGGCTTTTGACTACCTGTGCTTCATCGCAGGCTCTCGGCGAGCTGATATTATTTCGGCGCCGCCTCGCCTCGCCTCACCTCTTTAGGCTCGGCTCGCCGGAACGGAAAATCGCCCTTTAAGGTCGCAGGGGCAAAAACGCCATCATAAATCAAAGCTCTTTTCCCGTTCCGTCAATGCTCGGGTGCCTTTCATAAACACAGGGCGAAAGGGAAGTTCGACCGCCGGATATACGAGAAAGTGTCTCGACTCTGCATGACTCGACTCCGAAAAGTGCTGTGAAATTTCAATTGGAATTTCTGTCGATCGCGTGAACATCGTGACGATTGATTTATCGTCGATGTCCAACGAAGAGGGCCGCTAGACTGCTCGATGCAACGGCACGAGTAAACGATTTTTGTCTTATTGACCGTAATAAATTTTCGTGTAACACTTAGATCGTTTCTTTTGTAAGTGCTTGCACGAAGCAATTTCATCCATTAGGATTTTTATTATTTTATCTTAAATTGACGTGCTATATGTTCTCGCAAGTAGTCTCATTTTTCAGCCTTCCATTGAAAAATTATCGAGTTACTAGAATTATATATATATATATATAAATTGAACGCGCTATTTTTCTATTATTTTATAAAGATAGAAGAGCTTGATAAATATCAAAGAGAGAGGAAGAGAAAAAATATTACATTGTAAGATTCATAAATCATTGGGAAATTGAAAATTCGAAGTAAAAGGCATTCGAGAGCCTCCGAATTCAGAAGTGACGTAATCTGTATTTGCGACAGTAATCGAAGCGCTTTATCGCTTCGTACAGACAGCAAAACTTGCTCGACTTTCGCGTCGTCCGGGGAGCAGCGCGATGCCGCCGAGATTCCAGTAGGAAAATCCGTGTGGTTTAACGAGGTATCGCGACAAGAGTTACCTCCCATCGGGATACGATTCCGACCATTTCTCAGAAATATCCCTCCGGACTATGGCGGGGATGTTTTCCCCTCTATTCTCCGCGGTCTATCAGTTTAGTTCCGTTAGCTCGCGAAACATGTCAAAACTTACGCAACGCGTTACATCGCGCAGACACGAATTTCGCACCGCAGCGTCAATTCCGTAATGCTGAAATAATGCACGTGTCTCCGATGGAATTTCTTTATTCCTTTGTATCGACAGTTCCGTAACTCTAAAGATTATATTTTTTCTCTCGCCCTCTCTCTCTTTCTCTCTCTCTCTCTCTGTGTGTTACATAAATCTTGTCTCAAAATACATTATGTAAGATACTTAGAATGAAATTTTATCCTAAGATACGCGGACCATTTAATTTAGTTTTTATTAACATTCAATTATTAAAAAATAGAGTAATAATTCCCACCCGAGGTCATCAAAATAGTGTACGAGTATAACAGTATACTCCGCAATTAATTACGCGACAGAATAATTACTGAATTTCACGTTATTGTGCTCCAAATATCTAGTTATCAATCAAGTTATCAATACATATGGATGATTATAGTTACGAAAGATTAAGATAAAAGTAACGCATTTTAATAATAAATAAAATTAATGATCATTAGCATGTTTTTGAGTAAATTCATAACTAGTTTCCCAAATATACATATATACATAATAAATAACTTCACGATTTCACATATTCAAGGATTAAATATCAGTCCTAATTATTTCTTTCACTTATCTTAAAATAATGGATTTACAAAGGGATATACATATCTATTTATTCTTACGCCATTAACATATTTACATATTTAACGTACGTATTTATATATTTTTTGTATATCCGATTTAATTTTCATAAATCCATTATCTCAAATTAGAATAAGAAATAAATAATCACTCACCGATTCGACGCAGCAGCAGAGTTGCAAGACGAACTACGTTGAACTGTAACATATAAATTTAATATAAATTATAGCAAAATGCCTCAAGTTATCAATTATTTCGGAGAATTATTCCGCACGATTATAAAAATCAATTCTACGGGCAAATTATATGAACAAATTATATGTGTAATAGATTATATATTCACCCGTGGTTGCTCTCCGTCGTTGCCCGATGCCTCCTAGGCCTCCTTTCAGATTTCTTTGTCACACAGTACTCCCGAAAACACTGTTAATTAGATTAACACATGCACATCAATTATCGAAATGCAATAATCGCGCGACATTTTACGCCTGGCGCTATCAATGTATATCATTATTGTATATTACTATATTATGAGGAATAAATAGAAAGATACGAAATTACAATCTGAAATTGTGTTACGGAATCTTGACACTCGTTGCATCTTGCAACGAATGAATCTTGACGTCACGCGGCGTCAGAAATGTCTTTTCACATGAAGTTGGCCGCGTTCAGAGGTTAGCTTTTTCTCTCCAATATGGAAAGCATAGAAGGAAAAGGATAAACTTTGAACGCGACTAACTTCATGTGGAAAGTCACAGTAGAAATTTTTAACACCAATATTACTAAATTCATATGCACGGTCGACAAATACCTATGAAAAAAATAAATTTATATGAAATATTAATAAAGTCTTAAAAGTATTAAAAAATTATGTGTAAAATTGGGGTTAATTTTATAAAATTAGATTATTATTTTATTAATGACATTGAAATAATTAACATATATTAATTTTAATGTTATTAAAAAATTTTATAATCTAAAATTAAATTTTATTATCATTTATATAAATAACTTTTATAAATTTTATTAATCATTAAATATTTTAAAAATAAAGATTTATACATTAATTATATAT